>VMKM01001060.1:0-188620 GCA_008360985.2 Macquaria ambigua
GCCTAAAACTTTTGCACAGTACTGTATATGTATGTGTAGATAGATAGATAGATAGATAGATAGATAGATAGATAGATAGATAGATAGATAGATAGATAGATAGAAGGGTCAATGGGCCAAGACAGAGAGACAGACGGGTAGGACCCTAAACTCACTGACATGTGCATTTATAGTGGGAATCTTTAGTATAGTGGGAAAAAGCTCTTCCTGCAGATTATTTTCTTGATTAAGCGATTAATAATTCTGTCCATTAAATGCCCGGTCTATTAAAATTGTGAAAAATGTCTGTCATGGTTTTGCAGAACTCAAATTGGGGTCTTCACATGCCTTGTTTGTGTCAGACCAACAGTTCAAAGCCCAAAGATATTCAGTCTACAATGATAGAAAACAGAGAAAAGCAGCACATTCTCACAACTGAGAAGTTGGAACCAGAGAATGTTTTTGCTTAAAATTGTGTTGAAATGTGAAATCATTCTTCGATTATCAGTTAATTTTGTCGATTGACTACTCAATTAATTAACTAATCATTGTCCATCTGAGACAAGGAAAAATGGTCACATGAACTGGCCTCAACCACAGCTGTTTCTAAAATAGTGGTGAGCAGTTCAATACGGCACAATGAGAGCAAAGCAATCCTCAAACAAGAGACCCTTACCCACACAACTATATAACAATAGTAACAACAGCATGATTATAGCAACAGTATCTGTTATTTTATCCATTGTCACCATTGTCAAATTTGTCACTTGGTGAGATGAGTTTGATATGGTTCCTACAATTTTCCTCCCTAGAGTAAAAACAATATTATTAGACTGAAAGCTAATAATAAACAATAAATATCTGATTACAAATTTTGACTTAAATATATATTGTATGTGACCTGATCCATGCTTTATCTATACTGCTCCTAAAAAGAAAAAAAAATGCTTGCACACAGACTTTTCTACTGTTGCTGTGGGACACATTGTAATTAACCATCCAGTTGCTAATTTCTGCTTGGAGACGTAGTAGGGGTGGGCTCTCAGGGGGTTTGGGAAGAGGAACAGTAGACAGAGGAAGAGAGGAAGCTGCTGTAGCTGTTATTCTTAACTGAGGTTTAGTTGCAGAGCTAATGCGTACATCTTAGCATTAGACAGGAGTCAAATGAGATAGAAGAATGGTTTATGTTATTGTCCAGCCTTGTACACTTCAATTTCTTCCGGCTCAAATTAAAACACACAGTTTCTTTATTCCACTGGCAGTTGGCAACGGGCCACTGAAATCTTGACACCATTTTATCTATTTTATGCCAATAAATAATCCTGGCATGCACATTAACTTGCTGTTATCAAATTGAAATAAATAAGTTTCATGTGAGTCACTGGTCGCTCGGCTGTTGTGTAGATGAACAAGACTGTCAGCACACATTTTTAGACATTTTTGCAGATAAACTAAACGTCCATTAGATAGATAGATAGATAGATAGATAGATAGATAGATAGATAGATAGATAGATAGATAGATAGATAGATAGATAGATAGATAGATAGATAGATAGATAGATAGATAGATAGATAGATAGATAGATAGATAGATAGATAGATAGATGGAGGACGTTATAAAAGCCCTGTCTGTTAATCATGCATCTGTAACAGAGTGATGGTGTCTGCCCCAAAGTCATCACCACAACATGAACACCACAGCATGGGTCTCTGTCTCTCTGACACACACACACACACACACACACACACACACACACACACACACTGTAGGCTAATCCCAGCTGTCCATATGGGAAAATATTGATTCACACGTTCTCATATCGCTGTCAGTGTCTCGCAGCGCTTTCACTATGATAAGTGTGCTCTTATTGCTGTCTTCCATGTCTTCAAGGCTTCACCGGACAATTTATCATTATGAATTTAAACATGTAGTAAACTACATAAAAAGACAGCTGCACTGTAAGGTGCAGACACATAGAGCTCATCAATTATCAATTAAGTTTGTAAACTCCTTCCTAAGTTCTCAGTAGCTGCCAGCTAGCTAACATAAGAAATGTCTTGGGCTAACTAGTCGAGACTTCAGGAATGTGTAAATCGTTGCAATCAACCATCTAAACAGGAAGTCACGTTAGCATCACAGGAAACTAGTTTATGTGGTGCAACCCCTTTTAATCTAGTGATGCGTAAATCTCCACATAATAAACACTATTATTATTATAACTAGGCTAAGTTGGAACTTATGAACAGCTGGTGCAACCGGCTCCTGGACTGGATCCACAACAACTAACTACGCAATCAAGAGTGTCATATTATTAAAGCCCATTGCACTCAAAATGATGGATGTTTGCTGCAATGGCAAATATTATTCATACTGTTCTTTTTTTGTTGTTGTTTTAAAGATACACTATCAATCAGGCAGAGTCAGGCCCTTTGGACCTGTTGCAGACAGCTACGAGCATCCATCAGTCTATTGATCTCACCTGATGCAAGCGCTCCCTTCAAGCCCAACGTGCCTCCAAGTCCCAAAAAAGCTTTCTCTTTTTAGCCTAATCCATTTTGTGTGTGCGCTTGTGGGTGTGTGTGTGTGAGAGAGATAGAGAGAGAGAAACAGAGAGAGAAGAGGGGATATGTGCGGACATACAGTACAGTCCCATTACAAACAATCTTCAGATTCATTCTTACGTCTGTGTCATTACAAAAAATAACTTTATATATTCATATCAACAAAGCTTGCGACTGGACCATTCACTAACAATTGTACAACTGTATGTTTTCCGCCCACTCTACCAAAGTCATGTGTAGGTCAAACCTCTTAACTCCTCTGCTCTTCTCTATAAACAAACCAACCAGCATGTGAGAGTGCTTTCCAACAGTGTTTAGTATTGCATCGTCACAATGTTTATGCTCCTACACATTATCCACCTGGACTGCACAAGTAGTTCTTAAAACCAGCCTACCCTGCATCTTACTTCTTATATCTTTGTTGCTTTTAAAACACCATGAAATTTAAAGTTCCTTTTGTAGTTATCCTTTTTCTCTGGGTACAACATTCAACTATCTATCTTATGCCAAATATCCATCTTTAAATTTTCAATTAGGTCCCTCCTGATGTTAAAGCTCAATTAAACAATATGTATTGCTGTGTAGGGGTGCTAGTACTGCTGCTCCTACTGAGAATCAACACCAAATTCTGCAGCTCTTTGCAGGTTTAGTTGATTTGAGCTCATTGTTTTGGGTTTGCAGACAACTTCACAAAAGCTGACCGTATTCTCAGTGTTTCATTCTACAACCGCTCTGTATCACGTAACCATGTTGTTTGGTGAATTCTGTGATGAGAGATCTGAAAGGAGAGTTGAGCGTCAGCAATACACTTAAGAAGTATTCTGCTGTGGATGTTTAAAACCGTTTTTACTGCTGTGTTGTGGCCTGAAATTGTTTTGTTAACTGGCCCCATGCTCTTCATTTCTGTCAGACAAGCTGCCAGCTTGCGGGGATATCTCCGTCCACAGGACTCGTAAACTGAACTAATGTTAGTGCATCAATATCACTACACCTAACCCTTTAAGTCTCACCCCAGCATCCTATTTCACACATAAACACGGCAAACCATGGACAAAAGTTACAATCTCTAAGTAATTTCATTAATAATCAAACTGTAAGAGAAAAAGACATCCATGATGTCAACGTTCATGAAAGACAGAGTTGTTACAGAAGCTAACACTTCTAGTAATTGCACTGATTACAACAATAACCCATAACAACTACAGGGATGGGAGAGCTGCTCTACTTTCTCTCCCCATCTACAGTCTTTAATAAAAACTCTCTGGGTAAAGACGGCCTCCAGATCACAGTTAAGAAAGCCTGAGTGAGCTAGAATCTCATCACGTGTGTTTCGCCTTCATTTGACAAAAAAAGCAATAGAGGTATGGTTCCATATTGACTCAGAAGACTCTAAAAAGGCCAAGGGGCCTCACAAGTATAGTTATATAGAGTTATATCAGAGCTATACACTTCACCTGTCTCGTTCATTTCATCCAAGGTAGATCACGTTGTTACAGGAGAAAAGTGTTGACGAAAATAACAAAAAAAAAGTCAAAACCAAAGGGTGACAGACATGATATCTGTAGTGTGGGGGATTTTTTTCATCTGCTAACCCTACCTCGAGGACAGCCTGTCCTGAAGTGGACTCCAAACAGAGGTAGAACTGTGAGGATTAGCTGGATCTGAATATAATATTTCAACATAAATCAATTAACTTCACACACTGAATTCCTGGATAAAGCTCCTCTGTAATCTTCTCTCCGAGCATAAGGAGCTTTCCGTCAACACATTAATTCTGCCCTCTGCCAGGTCCAGCTATAGTGACAGGAGGGAAATATTATTACTGCAGCTTATTTCCCCATTTTTTTCTGAAATATGGGAACATGCTATCCTGGCAATTCACTCTTTCAATCCGTGTTACATAACCCTTAATATCATACTTCAAATTACAATCAGTGTTTTAAGTTCCTGTGAGTCTTAGTGGAATCATAACAGAAGTTGTCAGCGTTTAGCAGCAGTCATGAATTCTCATACAACCTGCTAGTCAAAGTGCATTTCATACAGCTTGCACAGCCCTGAGACACAGACTGATGGAGTCTTATTTGATGTCCTCCTACAGCACTCGACATTACCAGACAGCCTCATCATCTACCCACTGCTATTTCACTTTTTTGGATGTGAACCAGAGTTGCGCAATCATTAAAATCTGATTCTGTGCAGCCTCTCTGGGAAAGCAGGTGTGATTCCAAGAAGAAACAAAACAACCACACTCCATATGGCACGCTCATGTCATCACAGGTGGACGTGTGCTAGGTCACTTGTACTTAGTTTGGGGGGGTGGAGAGGTGCCGCCTGACCATCTGGGCTCAATCCTGTCCCCCTGGAGAGTGCAGTCACAGGTCTGTGTGAGTCCAGCCCTCACCATTACTGACTGCAAGGCAACCTTTACCCCGCTGGTTGAAGATTAAATTTGCAGTTAATTACAAAATGAAAGTGTATTAAGTCTAAATTTAAATGTAAATATAATCTATTTTGGATTCCAGACTATGTAGCAATAACAAAATGTAATCAGGGTCAATGTAAGGGCAACAGGAAATATAGGTTGCCACCAGACCACATCACATACGTAGGTGAGTTGAACTTCAGTTTAAAGGTTTTTCAGACAAATCTTGCACCTGCAGGAACGGGTTTATGGGTTCTTTCCTTTTGCCCTAAGCGTACGTGTGCTCTTGGCTACTTGAGAAATTAAGAGAAATACATAACTTGTTCCACTGTCTCTCACGTCCCTCCAGTCAATAATCATATGAGCAAAAGATGGTGCAGCTGACACATTCAGAGATGGACAGGTTATATTCAAACATTACAGGTTCCATTGGGTTTTGTCTTGTACTTTGTATACGTATAACTCGTGGGCAATAAGAAAGACAAACTGAATTTAGTTTCAGGAAAGATGGCAGGATGAAACACGGGCTTTCACTGCTTTCATACAAAGAGAAAAAACGTTTGTGCACAGACAACAGCCTTGCATCCACTCAGGACTCTTCCCACTCTCCTCACAACAAGAAAGCCAAGTCTGAGCTAACATGAAGGCCAGACTGCCAAAAATATCATCACCTCTGTGATATCAGTCATTTGCATTCCACATTATGCACATTACTATACAGTATCTACGTACACTGGCCTGGCAGGATTGGTTTAGATCAGTGATTGGTGCTATACAATATAAGTCATTTGTGTTGAATGGCTAAAATAAAGTCCCCAATGTGAATCTGCCATTGGCTGTCCAAGTCATATTGTTTTTATTACATAAATTAGTATTAAATTTGAAATACAGTTACCCATGTTCACAAATACTGATGTCATGTCCAGGGCAGGAAGAATAACTAAACTGACAATGATGTTCAGTAACAAACACATTCATATGCATCCATGCACACATATGCCTGTACACGCATAGTTGCATGTTCAAATAAAACATATGCATGTTAAACACATAAACAACTGCAGCTCCAGCACTATTATTATAATTTTAAATACATGGTCAACAACGGGCATGGATGTAATAAAGACCAACTTGGAAAACTGCAAGCTGCTTGCAAAACTGGATTCAGTTAAGTTTTTAATGCTTTTGTCTTTATATCTTCTGTTGTTTACTTTGCACTGACTTTGTCCAGACAATCTGTAATCCATTTAAAATGTTTTTGTACTGCTCAGAAGAAAGTCAAATCAAAGGGGGGAAAAATGCATTTTTGAATACTTTTAGGCGAGTGGGAAATAGTTGAGTCAGCATCCAGCAGTGGCCAAGAACAAGACAAGTCTGAGTCAAAATAGGCGTAAGTGACAGGCACGTCCACACTCAAATACTGCAGCCCTGACAGCATGGACAGATGGGGAAAAAATGAGTGGTGGGCCCCTTTTGACCCCTCGATTTCTCCAACTTTCTGTGAATTGCGTATGTACTCTGTTACCTCCAAGTACCCATGAGTTACAGTGCACACAGCAGACTGCACATGGCAGCTTCATTATATTTTGCCTCAAACTCTGGAAAGCAACCAGTGCCAGTGTGCTGGAACTCATCCTGGCCCCGTGCTTGCTGTTTGTCAATTGTTTTTGTGGTAATTTGATTTAAACACAATTTATGTGATCCATGTACGAACAACAAAATCTCTGATAACAAAGAATAGATTTGACAAAGGGCTCCTTCTAACCCACATTTAAGGGTCAGTTATTTTGGTACCCAGGTCTGCCGATAATTTTAGATTAATTTTCCAAAGCTTGGAGGCATTCACTGCTGAGACTTCTGCAGCCACCCCAACACAACAGAGGAAAATGGAACCAGTGCAATAGAGGTAAATGTAGCTAAAATTGTATGAAAAACTGACACAAACTGAGGTGTTCAGGACTCTTGAGGGTCTGGTGCAGTTGCCCACTTTGCCCCAATGGCAATCCCTGACAACAGCACTAAACTATCAGTGCAACTTACGTTCCCAGCACTTCTTTGAAGTCATAATGTTCTTTGATGTCTGATGTCTTCTTTTTCCATCCATTTCCATCCTCTCCAAGAGGCATCCTACAATGCTGATCGGATTCGCCACACTACAGCTACGGGGCAAAAAGAGCAGAATAAAAAAACAGAGTAGACTCAGAGTATGCACAATGAAGTTTTGACCCACCGCATCAAACCTAGATAAACCTTTGATCAGGAGGTGTGTGCTAAATTGAGCAAACGATGGATATACGATTGGACCACCGACTTTGAATGAAAATCAGTGTTTAAGACAAAGATTCCCTCAATTGCAACATAGTTTTCTATCATGTTATAATGAGTTTTTGACCACTTTCTGATGCTGTTCCAGCGCACGGTTGTGAAATAATAGATAAGACTTGAAATATTACACAACAATCAATGGGCACTCTTGCACTGTTTATAATTAAGAGTATTTAGACTGCCAGAGATCAGTTTAATATATCTATTACAGTTTGGCTGACTGATGCGATTGTTGCATAAAACCGTCAGCCATTAAATAAACCATTGATTTTCCTGATTAAGTGTTTTGGTTATTGCAGCTCTCGCTTGCATTTTTTAAGACCACTAAGTTTGACTGGACTGGATGACGAGAAGACAAGTTAGTAGTATGTTTGTTCCTGTATGCATGATGACTGATGATGATTAATAAGCTGAAAGCAAAAGTCCAATCAAAGTAAAAGAAAACACTGAAGTTGTAGGCCTGGCCTGTACTGCAGTCTCTCAATCTTTGCTCTGTTATTCTTTATTTCAAAAGACAGGATATATTAGAGAGAAAACTTGTATACGGCTGAGCAAAATGTCATGAATGAATAAGAACAAAAACATTAATACTAGATCAAGACAAAAATAAACTTGAAGGCAAGACAAGAAGATATGACTACTGCCCCCCCAAAAAAAAGCTCACTCACAACAATGACAGACTTCTTTGCTGACAACCAGCCAGGCAACAATAAATAGCAACAAATAACAGCTTGAAAGTGGGACAAACAGTGCAACAGAGACAGTCGCAAGAAAGGGACCATGTACCGTCTCAAAAACAAACGCATGGTCAGTAGAGGCAGATACCAGCTGGGGGACCTGTGCTATATTTAACATCTGAAGCTTTAAACAATTAGTTTGCTCTGAAGAAGAAAAAAAAACATCTACAAATTGAAGAGCTCTGGCCAAATGGAAACTGTATTCCGCTGAGAAACATTTGATAACCTGCTCTGCATTAAGGCTGCAGGGCGTGAATGACAAGGGGGAGGTTGAATGGAAATTAAAACGTTTTGCCGGTGCAATATGTATGCAATGCTGAAATGAGTCCGATTTTCGTGTTGGTGATCACGCAAGTAGGATACAGAAAGAAAAGGCGGTGTGGGTGTGCGAACCGTAGGCTACTGCAGCGCTCAAGGGTATGGCAGTCAAGGGAAGACAGCATCTTCGGGTTAAATCGGGAGGCTGCAGACGTGCGACGGGGAAGCGCACTAAAAGCTTTACAAGTTGTATTGCCGACAGAAAAACTACACGATTGATGATGCATTTCGGTGAATATATAACTGGGAAAAAAAACACACACACATACCTAAATGGCGATCTGTAGCTGTGATGTGTTCTCCTTCCCTCTGGGAGCGATGTGGTTGCTGTGCTTGTGCGCAGCGCTGGGTCCGCTCAGACTTCTCCTGACGTCAAGAAAACCAGACGTCTGTGGACGTAGTGCAGCATAAAATCACTCACTGTTCTCTTAACAACGTGATCTGCGATTCACCTTATGATATTCGTGCCACCGTCTGTTATGTGAACAGCTTTTTTGTACATCTGCTTGTTATTTTCTGAAAGCTTCCTGCGGCGCAGCTGATAACACTCTTGCAGTAGCAGAGTATGCGGGGTATGCAGACAATTTTTAGAGGCTTTTCAAAACAGGCAAAACGTGTCACTGTGAATAATTTATCATACAGCACTGACAAGGCAGGCACACACAAGCGGCCTGTATAAAATGAAAGTCTTCAAGGGCTATGCTGAAAATATGCCGCAGAATTAAGGATCACTGGTGCGTTTTAACCCAAAAGGCCTAATGTACATTTGTAGGAAATTAAAGCTCTGATTTCCCATTAATCTTGAGGCAACGCCCTGCTTCAGTCTCTCTCAGCATCAACACTGTCACACACTCACGGGACACCTCCCAAAGTCCACCTGGACATTTTGGCTGTCACGGTTCCGGGCAGATCAGAAGTGAGGTGGGTGGGGCCCGGCCAGCCTAATGGCATGTAGCCTAAGTTACAGGGTACAGACAAACAACTAAATACAACAACACCTTTAACAGTCAGCTCGAAGGAAGTTGTATTGCTGGTCTATTTGAGTTGCAACACAACTTTGGTCTAACCTACCCCTTTTATGAGTGCTATATTATTGTCCACATATACATAAGAGGGTGAGGACATTGATAGAGAACCTTATTTTGATGCAGATCTTGTAGCCTATGTTCTCTGTGTTTTAGGTTTTTGCAAGAGTATTCTCAAGTAGATGTATAACAGTTAACTTGAATATACCATGTTGAAGGACTGCAGAACAGCAGACCATTTTAGCCTACCCCATCCCCAAACCATCCAACCCCTCATTCCACTCTCCAAAACCCTCCCACTTACCCCATCCAACCCCATATAAAATATATAATAAAATCATAATAATAAACATACAGACAATATCTTGGCCTACAGATTTATCCACACACCAAATTATCTAAATACATATATGAATGCAGACATACATGCACCAACATGTACATGGATTTATGTGCATATATATTTACAATGCCTGCAGAGTATTAAATAACATGTTTGTCTCCCTTTGTGTTTTCTTTCCTTAAATGACTGAGAAAACTATAATACTTACACTGTGCACTTGTGCACATGACAAATTAAGTCACTTGAACTTTAACTGATGCAGATTTGTGGGTCTTTGATATGAAACATTTTGGAAATCTCTGTTTTTTTTTTAAGAAGACAACCCCAGGCAGTGAATACTAAGATTTTGACTCTAATTTTGCTAATCTTTAACAGGTGCATTTGTAGACAATTAAGTTAAATGCAAATAAGCATGATTTTATGTGACACTGGAACTTGAATGTGAAACTTAAGATCCATGGACTGAATACAAACACTACCAACACTTCAAATGTGCCTTGTATTAACTAAACATGTTTCAACCTCTAGTCAGCATGCACAGATGCTCCAAGTATAGTAGCACAGCTGTTTGATCTGTGTTTTTGAACCATGTCAAACCTATGAATTGCTCCACTTTGCAGAAATAAAAATGTCATCATCAGACAGTGAGGCACACCATCTAAGCTCTGACCCCATTTGTGCACAGAGACTCAGATAGGGCTGTGGTTTAAAATTTGTCAGATTTAAAGATGTTTAACTATTGGCAAGTACTCAACACTTAACTCATTTTTTGTACAAGTAAGTAAATCTACCAATGATAAAATAGATGAAAAAATAAATCAGACATTTTTGAGGCAGTGGCCTTATACTCAGTCCATAAAAATATATGATCGAGAATCTTTTATTAAACACTGATAAGTGCACAATCACTGCTTTGACAAACTTACACTAGTGTCTAATAATTAGGAGCACTCTCGTAGGCTTTGTAAAATTAATATTACAATAAAAAATGTATTTCGATTGTGCGTGTGCTGTCTATGGCTGGCACATACTATTGGGTGCATCACTACTCCTACACTGAAGGGGGCAGCACTGCCTCAGGTGGCGCTCTCCTTCTACACACAAACACAATACAACCTCAACTTCCGGGTAGGAGTTTTCAAACAACACTAGCTTATCAGCTAGTCGTTATATATTTTTGCTCAGGGAACTACAGCAAACTTTGCTTAGTTTTGGGTAAGATACGTTTTCGAAAGTCATTTTTTTGTTTATTTATCCCAGGTTGCATGTGTTTTCTGGTAACTTTAGAATATTTAGCTTGGATTTGTTCTTAGAAAAGCGGCAAGCCAGCTAAGATAAGATGCTAACAGCCGCTCGTCTGTTTGCTTTGTTTCATACATCCAAGCGGTGCTAACGCTAACCGGTCGAGTTTGCGCTTGCTCCAGTTTTAGCCTTGTTGTGAATTGCGCGATGAACGAGCGATGTTCCCTTTAACTTAAGTTAATGGCGTGTTAATCGGGCCAAAATCCACAGTAAGTTTAACCTATTTTATTGTTTTTGTAGCTAGCGGGCTAGCCTGTTGTTAAACCAACCAGCGATGTCAGCGAGCTCCAAGAGGAGAAGAGCCACCTCACCCTCCAGCAGTGTCAGTGGAGGGGGTGACCTCGATGATACCTCCTCCTCTACTCCTGGAAGTGGCAGAAAAAGAAGAAGAATCTCCAATGTTCCTCCTGTAGATACGGTAAATGCACATTATTTATTGTCTGATTTATTTGCATCAGGGTTTGTATGTTTTTATTGGATCTTAAAAGAACGTGATATCTTCTCTTACTAAATATGTGTGCCTTAGTGAACACTTAAACAAGTATTAAGGATTTCTATTACTCGTTCCCTCCAGATTGCTGTATGCCATGAGCTGTTCAATGCTGTCAGGGACCACAAGGATGAACAAGGGAGGCAACTTTGTGAAATGTTCCTAAGGGTACCAAAGAGAAGGTAAGGTAACATAAAGGCCCTGGTAAAGCTTAAAATTGGCAGTACTGGAGACTTTGCGGGTAGACCTGTCCAAGATTCCCCTTGCAGTTAATGTGGATACCAACCATCATAAACTGTACATGTCATATTGAGTTTTGGCAGTTTGACTGGTAGGTGGGTCTTGCTGGGCAGCTCATTCAGACATAAGGAGATTACAGTGATGTCTGATCTCTCTTGTCCTTTTTCAGGAATCAGCCTGATTATTATGAAGTGGTGTCCCAGCCGATTGATATGACAAAAATTCAGTATAAACTGAAGTCAGAAGATTATACCGATGTGGAGCAGCTTACCGCAGATTTCCAGCTCATGTTCAACAATGCTAAATCATTCTACAAGGTAGGGAGAAAAAAGTACTGGTACAGTATTTCTGTCACTGTAAGTTAGTGTAAAAGGACACTTATTATATTAAACCATATTTTCAAAATACATCAGAAGTGTGGTCTCCATATTCCCATGTCAATTCTATATTCTTTTGTCATGTTCAACAATTCAGCGTGACAGTGATGAGTATCAAGCTGCATGCAAGCTGTGGGAGGTATATTTGCAAACAAGGACTGAGTTTGTGCAGCCTGGGGATGGAGATGAGGATGATGAAGATGGTGATGATATGATTGATAATCCAGGAATGTCAACTGAAGATGAGGTAAGCGCTTTTCTTCATTAGATGTATTGTTGCGGTGCCTTGCCTGCCTGTGTGACTGTCACTTACAGTATGAGCTGAACCTATGTGTGTAACATCATTAAGTGTTGGGGGTGTTTTTGTATTGAGTAGATTAATATTCTTTTCATGGAAGTTTGTGTTTGTTGTAATAAATAACAGGGACCATCACGCTACAGGAGAACTCATTTATGCATATTTGTCTTTTAGACCTCAACTGGCAGTTTGAAGGAGGTGTTGGAGCAGCTCTTGGAGGCTGTGGTGTCACACGCTGATCCCTCAGGGCGTATGGTCAGTGAACTGTTCCAGAAAATGCCTTCCAAAATGGTAAGTCCTTGAAGAGTCTTTGGACTTCAAACGATGCCCCTGAGACTGTCACACATTCTTGACATTTACACTCTTTCCTAGCATTACCCAGACTACTATGCCGTTATAAAGGAGCCAATAGATCTGAGAATGATCGCTCAAAGAATACAGGTAGTCAATTCACTTGCTCACTGATTGCTTGGTTGTGCATTAATCTTCTTAAAATTCACAGTTTTCCGAACATCACGATGTTTTATTATAACCAGTGCTAATGTTTATTTTTTGCATAGATTGGATACTATAAAAGTGTCAATGCTATGGCCAAGGACATTGACCTGATGGCCAAAAATGCCAAAACGTACAACGAACCAGGATCTCAGGTTTTCAAGGTAAACTATTTTTCTTGATTTTCTTTTTTATAAGGTTCGTACAAAGTCTTGAAAGTTTGGTAAATGCTTAATTTTAACTGTTATGTTTTCAAGGTTAGGAATATGTTTGAGTTCGAATATACTCCTTGAAAAATGCTTGATTTTCAACATAATCCGGTGTTTCATCTACACAGTCACTCATGTAAACCAAAAATCTTGTAATATTTGAAATGAAACGATCCCCTCATCATATATGTTGTCTCCTGGCATTTAAAGTAACTATTTAGTCACAATTTAGTTAGTATGTGATGATACAAGCTTCCAGAGTCTGGACATTTTTGGTTTAGGTTCCTTGAAAGTGCTTGAAAAGTGCTTGACTTTTACTCTTAAAAAGCTGTATGAACTCTGAAAGATGTAACAACTGTTCTCTTATTGTATAGGATGCTAACACCATAAAGAAAGTCTTCATTCAGCGGAAGACTGAACTTGAACACGCTGAACCCACTAAATCTAGTCTTCGCATCAGGTATTAAACAACAATTGCATAGTTTTCAGTGTATTATTTTTGTCTCAAATACAAATCAACAAATTATTCCCTGACAGGAAACGGATTCTTTCAAGAACTAATGGTGTATGTCTTGTGTCTTTACTGTTACTGCTCAGAAATCGCAGGTCTGGCCAGGGGGATCGACTCTCTGGCGTCAGCGTAGCTCTTCACTATGGCTCAGAGAGCGAGGACGACCCTGTGCTTTCTGGTAAGTATCGGCGCTTTAGGCTGCAGAGAAATTTACCTTGTGTTTGTGTTGAAAGAATAACAGTTGTCCAAATTTCCGCAGGCTCTGTGTGCTATGACGAGGGAGAGTCCGAGGCTGAGAGTCAGAGTTCTAGTATGGAAATGAGCAATCCGATCTTCCAGCTGTATGAAGCTGTGAGGGGGGCCAGGAACAACCAGGGCCAGGTCTTCTCTGAACCCTTCCAGCACCTGCCCTCTCGCAGGGAATATCCCGACTATTATCAGCAGATCAAACAGCCCATCGCTCTGCAGCAGATCAGGTAAGGAATGATCATTCAGCTGATATCATGTGGAGAGCTGTTAAAAGGCTAGTGATAGACATTTTTAATCAGACCCACTGATGTGGAGGATTCACCTTTTACCAGCAAATGGCAGTTTTAAAGGGAAATTCAAGTCCTTCATTACCTTTTTGTTTATTTTTAAGGGCAAAGATGAAGAACGGTGAGTATGAAAGTGTTGAACAGATGGATGCTGACCTCACTCTGATGTTTGAGAATGCAAAGCGCTACAACATGCCTAACTCAAGCATTTACAAACGGGCCTTCAGGCTTCAGCAGATCATGCAGGTGAGGACATCTGCTCTCTTTTTTTATGTCAGGTTTATGCTGGAAGATGTTTTCACTCCAGTTAGGCCAAGAATGGAAGAAATTAGCCGTAATTTGAAACAGACAACGAAGCATCTTGCAGAAATAGCTCAGTGAGTGTAATTGTCCACCGAGGTATCCGCCCGTCTGTTGATCCGTCTGTTTGTATAGGCGAAAAAGAGGGAACTTCTGAGGAGAGACGATGAGGATGGAGACAGCATTCTGTCATCTGATGCAGGAAGCATCAAGAGGAAAAGGTATACAGGTTTTTCTCTCTCCTTTCAGATTTTGTCTCGAATTGTATATCCATTGCTATTACTCTTAAACATGAAGAAGTTTTATGTCTCGGTGTTGCCATCCAAGCTCATTCATATTATTTGAATATTTTTAAGCCACAAGAAAAATGTCAAAAAGAACCGAATGAAAGCCTTATACGCCGCAGTGACTGAGGCTCGGGAGGCGGGCACCAATCGCCGTCTTTGTGATCTGTTTATGGTCAAACCATCCAAGAAGGACTACCCTGACTATTATAAAGTCATCCTCGAACCGATGGACCTGAAGACCATTGAGCACAACATCCGCAATGAACGCTACACCACAGAGGACGCTCTGATGGAAGAGATGAAGTTGATGTTCCGTAACGCCCGGCATTACAATGAGGAAGGATCTCAGGTAGACAGTGCATCGAGTGCAAAATATACAACGTTAATCTTTGCTGTTATTGAATGCAACAGTTGTGTCATGAGCCATATTTTTCTGATACTGCCAATGTTTGGCGGCTTAACGTAGGTGTATAATGATGCTGATATTCTGGAGAAGATACTGAAGGACAAGCGCAAGGAGTTGGGACCTCCGCCTGAAGAAGATGATGTGGGATCTCCCAAACTGAAACTAAGTAAGTCATAGATCATATCGGTGTTTTTTCATGTTGTAGCCCATTTACTAAAAATCGGATACACTTCACATTACTACTAAAACGCACCACAGCGTTATGGATTTTTCTAACCTTCGAGGCAGCCACAGGATTTCATTAATGCTATACAAATTAGCTTGCAGTAACAATTCAGTGCTAAACTAATCCACCACAGTAAACATATGCTTATTATTATTCTTTGGTAATCCAGCAAATTCATGAAATTAATCAGCACTTAAAAATGCATCTACCCAGTACAATGGCAAATGTGAAAGTAATGGTTAGCTGAAAGATTATTAGGTCATTGCAGAGGTCTGCAAGGTGTATCTGTGTTGCTGTTGGTACCACTTTTTCTTGGCTTTAATTCTGGTTTTTAATTAATACATTTTTGTATCCAGGAAAGAGTGGTGTTTCTCCAAAGAAGTCCAAATACCTCACCCCTCTCCAGCAGAAGTTAAATGAGCTCTACGATGCTGTGCGAAACTTCACTGACCGTCGAGGTCGGCGTCTAAGCACAATCTTCCTCCGTCTGCCATCTCGTGCCGAGTTGCCTGACTACTATGCTACCATCAAGAGACCCATCGAAATGGAGCGCCTGAGAAGCCATATGGTGGCCGGCCGTTACCAAGACGTTGAAGCCCTGGTCGAGGACTTTGCTCTCATGTTCAACAATGCCTGCATGTACAATGAGCCAGAGTCTCTGATCTATCGGGATGCTTTAGTGTTGCACCGGGTGCTGCTGGAGACACGCAGGCAGCAGGAAGGAGGCGAGGACTCGGGGCCTCCTGCTGTGCTACATCTGGTGCGAGAGCTGATCAGGAACCTGTTTGTGTCCGTGCTGGGCCACCAGGATGAAGAGGGCCGATGCTACAGTGATTCGCTGGCTGAGATTCCTGCTGTGGATCCAGCCGCCCCCGAGAAACCACCGCTTAACTTTGATATCATCAGGATGAACGTGGACCGTGGCCGCTACAGAAGACTGGACGTCTTCCAGGAACACATGTTCGAAGTGCTGGAGAAGGCAAGGAGGCTACACAGGTATATCAAGTTATTTTGAAAAAGCTGCCATGTGGCTGTCTGAGGTTATATCAGTAAAATGTTTGTTTGCTCTGTCTAGGGACAAATAAAACCTAGAACAGTCAGATCATTAATCTTACATTGAAACAGCAAATAGAAAAGGATTGTCACATGATAACTCTGGATGCATTATATTGAAATGTTTTATCAATATCTGATTGCACGACATTTTCAAAAAACCTTTTTGATCCTTGAAACATTCTCTGTAAGAGACATGCTATTAGTTACTAGTCATGCTGTTGCCAGAAATGAAAACCAGAATTTATAAACATCAATTAGGGAAATATGCTCTTTTCAATTCTCAGATATTTTTAGGTAAAAAAAAAAGTTAACTTTATCCATTCACCACTGGCTTATGTTTAAACTAAAATTGTCTTTTATAGTTATTCCCTTACAGTCCTTATTACAAAGTTTTAATCAGTAAAATATAACTATAAGCTGACCGATATATAATATATACATATTTCTGTTAAAAGAATTATGGATCGCCTTCTTTTTGCAATGTCTGTGCAGTGTAATATGCTTACTAGTGACTTCTTTTACTTTATTTGTATTGATGAATTTGGACAATATAATGTGTTGTTATGATATCCAGTTGGTAGGTTGGGTCCAGATTTAGAAGTCGGCATTTAACATCTTTTACAAGCATTTAGTGTAAAAATGTATAAAATGTTATGCATAATTATCTCATTTGTAGTAAACTGTTCAGGATTTATTACAAATGTCTTTCTTGTAGACACCAACACACTGGTTCTTCAGCTAAAACTGTGTAATATTCTTTATCATCTATTTAATGCATTGTGAATCAGAAAACCGCTAAAACACACAACTAAATTGTCTTCAAAAATTTATTTTTTGCATTTGCAGGACTGACTCAGAGATATTTGAGGATTCGGTGGAACTACAACAGTTTTTCATTAAGATCAGAGACGAGCTATGCAAGAATGGAGAGATTCTGCTGTCCTCTTCACTCAACTACACGTTAAAGCACCTGCACAGCGACGTGGAGCAGGAGAAGAGGGAGAAAATTCCCAATGAGATTGAAGAGGACAAGCAAAAGAAGGAGGAAGAGGAGGAGGAAAACAAAGGTGTGTGTGTATGTGCGCGCGAAGTTTTGGAATAACACACAGGTATGAAGAATATGTTAAAATGTTGATGTGGTATTAATTTGAGATCATTGTATATTTCTCACCCAAAGAAGGTGAGAAAGCCAAGGACCTGCCAGGAGAGGCATGGCAGTCAGAGTCTGAGACGGAGCGTGTGTACAGTCAGAACTGCAGCTTTGAAAACAGCACCTACTATGTGGGGGACTTTGTCTATGTGGAGCCGTCAGAGCCGAACCTGAAGCCGCACATCGTCTGTATTGAGCGCCTGTGGGAGGATGAAGCAGGTAACACACTCGTCACTTTTTTGGCAGCTTAAAAAAACAATCATATCAATTGGCTACAACTCTTATATCAGTATACATATGGTACCGTAAACAGCAAATGGTGTACCTTTTATGACACAACCCAGTCAAAATCAATATGAATTATTCAAAGAAAGAACCTTGAACTGCCTTTAGATAATGGTTTGTTGTTTTATTTTTTGCAAATTTCAATTTTGTTGTATTGAATATTCACTAATATGGGCTTGTCTTGGCTTGTGTGTGTGAAGGTGAGAAATGGCTCTATGGCTGCTGGTTCTACAGGCCAAGTGAAACCTTCCACCTGGCAACACGCAAGTTTCTGGAAAAGGAGGTCTTCAAGAGCGACTACTACAACAAAGTGTCTATCAGTAAAGTCCTGGGCAAATGCGTGGTCATGTTTGTGAAGGTAAGACCCTGAACTACACATAGAAAGTTGTTTTGTTTAATTTGACACAGGAATCTGTTCACGTAATCACGGCTTCTTGTTGGTTTCTGTAGGAATATTTCAAAATGGAACCTGAGGGCTATAGTGCCGAGGATGTGTACATCTGCGAATCCCGCTACGCTGCCAGGAACAAGTCGTTCAAGAAGATCAAGATATGGGCCGTGCCTGTGAGCTCTGTGAAACTGGTCCCTCGGGAGGTGCCACTGCCCGTTGTCCGTGTTGCTTCCATGTTTGCCAAGCCTGACCTGGACAAGCTGACAATTTCATATACAGGCAGTGGCGGTTTTGTGGAAAAGGTGAGGTTACACTGAATTTTCTAGGGTTTGGCCATGGCAATACATTCATTTGTTGTATAGCTTTGATCTTTGTATTTTTTTTTAATCCAAAGATAAAATAGATTAAATAAGGCCTTATAGTCTCTAAGCTGTATATGATCCCGTCTGAGCCTTTTAATTTTACTTTTACTTTTATGGAAACTATGTCATTGTAGAAGCAAATAAAAGGATACAACAAAGACAAATTATAGGTACAGTTAATGTGGTGACACCAGACTTCAGTATTGACCTACCTTTCCCAAAAGGCCTCCAGAATCAGGACACTAGCCCTCTAGTCAAATTCATTGTGAAGGACAAGGCTGGAGTCCAGGTCTAAATGAAAAAATAAAATCTAGAGTATATTGTCGCCAAGCAAGAACACTGTCAGTTGACCTCGACTACAGGGGATTAATTAACTCAGAGTGGAAGCAGTCTTAACAAGGAGCCGGGTAGCAGAGGAGTAGTTAGTTCCAAGTATAAAAGTTTGTTTGTCATTCTATAAACAAACACCTGACTCCTCTGTGTGTGCATATCCATTTAGGAGAGAGAGGATGTCCCTATGGAGATGAGCGGAGCTGAGCCTGGCTGTCATTACTATGAACAGTTGCGCTACAACAACATGTGGTTTAAAGTGGGAGACTGTGTTTACATTCAGTCACATGGTCTGTCAAAGCCCCGGGTTGCAAGGTGGGTGAAATCATATTTTGTTCCCTAGTGTAAGAAGGCCTCTTATTGAAATGGGGTCTGATGTGACATTTGTGCAATATAGTTACTATTAAGTTATTAACTATTGGTAACATGGCTCCCTTGACTGGGCTGCAGGATGGAGAAGCTGTGGGTGCAAAATGGGACTACTTTCTTCTTTGGACCCATCTTCATTCATCCTGAGGAAACAGAGCACGAACCAACGAAGATGTTCTACAAGAGAGAAGTCTTTCTGAGCCATCTGGAGGAGACCTTGCCCATGACCTGTGTCATAGGTACTGCTTTGATAACCTCCTAGAACTTGTGTTCACACATCACAGTGAGCCAGTACATCCTTCATGTAATGCACTTAAAGGAATCATTCAACGTTGTGGGAAATGAGCTTATTTGATTTCTGGCAGCGAGTTGCATAAGAAGATTTATACCATTCTCATATCTGTCTGTTAAACATAAGGCTGCAGCCAACCGCCGGTTAGCTTAGCACAAAGACTAGAAACGGCAGTCTTTGTGCTAGCCTGCCAGCACCTCAGCGCTCATTAATTAACACATAATGTTTGTTTGTTCCCTACAAAAACCAAAGTGTAAAAATGATAATTCATCGTTTAACAGGGGGGTTATGATTCAGACTATTTCTTGTGAATTTTAACACAAGTTATTCATCAACAAACTTATTAACAAACAAGTTTTATCCTTCCTGTCTGCTCTCCAGGCAAATGTATGGTGTCCTCCTTTAAGGACTACCTGTCATGCAGACCTACAGAGTTTTCAGAAGAGGATGTTCTGCTGTGCGAGAGCCGCTACATTGAGACAGAGAAGCAGATGAAAAAGTTCAAGGGTCTGAAACGCTTCTCATACTCTTCCAAAGTGGTGGAGGATGAGATCTTCTATTTCAGGTTGGTCAGTCAGGCAGCGCACTGATTCTGATTGAAAGCTATAGAATTTCAGTCTGAATTTTTGTTTGTTTTCTCTCGTCTTGCAGGAAATTGATAGTGCCACAGAAGGAAGCATCACCCTTTTTGGACAAAAAGATAAAGGAGCTTGAGGTTAAACTGGCAGATATCGAGGATGCAGATGATGATATGGAAGATATGGACGACGAAGAGGAGGCTCCAGAGACGCCTTCCATGCCTCAGATGCAAACCCCACTTGCAAGTGATATGGACATCATGCCATACACACCTTCTCAGGTACCCATACACCTCCAAAGACCTTAACCCAAGAGGCCCAAGTATAACGACCAAAGGCTTCAAACCCCTGATACGATTATTAACATTAACACACAACCTATTTGTTTTTTAACTTGCGTCTTTGTTTTTTCATGAAGTCCACTCCTAAGGTAAAGGGCTTATCAAAGAAGGAAGGCGCAAAGAGGAAGATGAACATGAGTGGCTATATCTTGTTCAGCAGTGAAATGCGAGCAGTCATCAAAGCTCGACACCCAGACTTCTCCTTCGGTGAGCTGAGTCGACTCGTGGGCACCGAGTGGAGGAACCTCGAGGCGTCCAAGAAAGCAGAGTATGAAGGTGAGACGAAGCCATTCTTGGGTGGGAAAGTAATCTAATGTGAACTGAAGTAAAGACAGAAATGCTTTGTTTGTTTCAGAACGTGCAGCCAAAATAGTGGAGCAACAAGATCGTGAGAGACCACCCCAGAAGCAAGCGTCCCCTAGAGCAGGTACCCCCGTAGGGGCACTGATGGGGGTGGTGCCTTCGCCTAGCACTATGGGAATGATAAACCAGACCATGTCACCTGTGTCAGGTAACCCCTCACAGAGGCAGCACGAGTGTTTGACAACAAGGCAGCAGGGAAATGAGGGTGGGCTGTTAAAAACCGTAATCCTCTAATTCCCTAACCATTTGAAACTTATTTATCTCAAAACTACATTCTTAAGGCAACATTTTTCTTCTTTTGCTGCTGTTTCACATTGTTTTATGTTTATAGTTTTTATCATCACTAGCTTCATATCTGAAATTGCATGACATTGACTGCATGATTTGATTTTTAACCATGAATAACCTAAAAAAAATTAATTTAACTTTTATGCTTGTTTTGCCTGCTAACATTCTCTGACCCATTTGTATTGTCTGCCCCTTTCGCACACTGAACCTTTAACACCACCAGGTCCGGTTATTCGAGAGGAGCAGTGGTTTTCATTATCCACACATTGGTCTCTAATAACTGTAAATTTCAATGCCATGTCTCCTATCACATTGCATGACCGTCTGGGATAGAAAAGTTTCTTGTTTTTGTTGTAAGCACAGCTGGACGACAATAAGAGTTGGAAAAAAGTATACTACAGAAGATGGCCATTTTGTATTTCAAAGTCTACCCAAATGATTTAAATCATATCAAAAGTCATATCACAGTTTAATATATACAGTTAGCTTGGTGGCTATGTAAAACCATAATTAAGTAAGAAAATTACAACATCTTGCAAGCTTCAAGAGCTTGGGGATATTTACTTCTGTCCCCACTAGAATTGTAGTTACACATGTGTAGATGTGTAACTAGTCTTCAGCAAACAGAAAACGGACTCAGAGTACTTATGGCTTAAGGTGCATGTGTGAAAGGGGTCACTGTGTGCAGTAGTAGTGCATGTTATTTTAGAGTCAGCTGCATGTCACTTATGCATGGATATGTTGTCCTCTCCTCGCCCTCTTCCCCAAGGCATGATGGGAGCTTACGGCCCACCTTACATGCCCATGCAGGGCCCCCATGAGGGCTTGTTGAGTGTGGCCCCAATGTCACCTCACCCTGTAGGGGGGCCCCACCTTCCTCCTCACCATCTCCAGCAAGGTATGCCTGGGTACCCGGGCATGCCTCATCAGGGTAAGGGCCACTGTCCTAGCCACACCTGCTCAGTCACATCCAGTCGTGTCTCTCCTGCTGGAGGGGTTTACCTGGTCCACAGGCTGCACAGCCTGATGTACTCGCTGAGCAGTCAAAGCTCTCTGGTCTCCAACAACCTCTCTCAAAGTGTACTCACATGCCACACCTAAAATATACACGATCCACATTCACAGATATAATGCATGCGAAAACAAACCAAACGACTAACATTCAACTGATATTCAAAAACTAACATTCAGTCATTGCAAAACATTGTTGTAGATCTTAACATAAAGCAAACCAGCATGAGTTTACCACAGTTACAAAATGCACAGAAACATAATATTGTCATTTAACAGGTATGATGGGCGCTGGGATGAATGGCATGGCAGGAAGTCCTGCAGCAGGAAACTTTATGCAACAGGTGAGCCCCATTTCAGAAAATACTACTGAGTTCCCATTGATTTCAACTTTATATTTGCTCCCTGTATAATTTATCATCACTGGCATTCTGCTTCAGTCATGTAACCATTGTTTTCACTCATGGAGTGTTAGAAGATGGGGTGAAAATGTAAATTAGAAAACAAAATCCTCATGGCTTGTTATAACATGTTATTTTTATAATTCAGTATTCCACATATTGTCCACATGCTAAAATGTATAATGTCACTGTTCGATTTTAGCCTGGGATGTTCAGCCCAGGGCCGCATGCTCCCCCACCATATCCAGGACAGGGCCAGCCCTCACACCTGCAGCCCACCACTCCCATGTTTGTGGCTCCACCACCAAAGACCCAGAGGGTGCTCCACTCAGAGGCCTACCTGAAGTATATTGAGGGCTTGAATTCAGAGTCTGGCACCGTCAGCAAGTGGGACCAAACGCTCAAAGGTGGTGTTCCTTAACTCGTCTTTTCATTTGGGGCGTGTGTGTGTGTGTGTGTGTGTAGAAGCGTTGTGGACACAATATTGACAGAAACTTCATATTTTACCACAGATTTCCCCCACATTATCTTATTAGATTTGAGAGTGTCAGTTATCAAGATGCCAAATTCGTCATATTAGAGCCTGTTTTTTAAGTCAAGACAAGTATATTGATGTAGAAATGTTTGCTGTTACTGGAAATTGATTACTTTTTACATATAAATAAAGAACAGTACATGAGAGAAGCAGGTTTGTTAAAATATAAATGTATATCGGGAAAGTAATGCATTCATTTTCTTGAGCATAAGTTGTGATTTTCATAGCACATTGAGTACTTTAATCAAAAACTCTGTTTCCATAACAGCTCAAAGGCGTGACGCTTACCTGACCAAAGAGCAGGAGAGCCGGCTGCCAGCTCACTGGCTGAAGAGCAAAGGAGCCCACACCACCATGGCAGATGCACTGTGGCGCCTGCGTGACCTGATGTTGAGAGACTCTCTGAACATCTGTCAGGCACACAACCTGTAACTTGTTGGACACGAACCACTATAACCGGCTCACTCACTGCTCTTATCCTCAAGCTATGGGGTTTAGGAAAGATTATAGACCATAGAAGCTATATTTTATAGTGAATCATGATCACTTTTATATTTATTAGCTAACATAATGAGCTTGATAGTTATTTGTGTGTGCATTTTCATTTTTATTTTACAAGACCGGATTAATTGTGCTGCAAAACCAGTTTTTTTTTTTTTGGCTTATTGATACTACCAAAATAAAATTCTGAATACCCTGTTTATACTGTTTCTTTTTACATTATATTAGTCCCCAACAAGCGTTACTTTTGTGCTTGTGCTTGCCCATTTACACTTATGAAATGAAGAAAAGCGTGATACCTCTTCACTACCTATCAATTAAATCCTACGTTATTTTGGAAGTACTTCCTCTCTGTCGATGTCACTTCCTGAAGAGTGAATCAAGATAGGGCCATTCTCTTTAGTGTTTGCCCTGTTTTCCCAATGCCCATCTCCTCACCGCCCATATTTTGATAGAAAAATAACATAGACTGACTCTTGAAACTGGTCATTACCAAAAGCAAACGATAGCAAATCAACGTGTACTATGGAGTAACTAAAATCTGAACAAAAGGAACGACGAGGTGAGGTTTATTTTGTACACTTGTGACTTGTCGAGGGTCGGGGGTTAGCTAGCTAGCAGTTTTACCGGCTGGTGCCAGACTCGCTGGGAATGAATATATGCCTAATTAGTCAAAAAACTAGTGTCAGGTACTGCTGACAATGTGTCGTGAGCGCATCTTCTTGAGGACACCGTTGCTACAGTCATTTAAGTGTGTTAAGGTTCATTTTTGTAGCGGTGGTCCCATTGTGTCCATCCCTGCCACTGTAGCTAGTAAGCTAGTTAGCTAACATGGTCCTCTGAGAAAGCTAGCCGGCGGCCTGATTGCATTTAGAGCTAGTTAATGACAATAATGTCTGCTATATAGATCTTTTCACACAAATGGTGAAATCATTAGGAAGTCCAGTGATGAGACAATCTCGTGTGTGCACATTTGCAAACGGTAGAAGCTCCGTGTTTGTAACTGCTACCTACGTAGCCTGCCGGTCTATGTTCTTACAAAACAAGCTAATGTTTAAGTTGACTTTTTATTAACAAGTTCGGCAGTTTTGCGTGGTATAGTAGCATGGGGTACACGTTAAAATCAGTGCGTGTGAATTTTACTTAGCGAAGGCTCCAAGGGCCCCTCAATACCCAGACTGTGATCGACACCTCCCAACCGTGCACCTTGAATGAGAACAAAATCATTATGACGTTTTTGGACCAGCAGCATCCTTAATTGGAAACCAGGGCGGCGCAAAATGTTGGTGAGGGAAACAATTTAGTCCAGGCTAGCAGTATTGTCTATGGCGTGGCCCTGTCACCACGTCACATTATTGTTCACGCCACCCATCTGGTAATGTTGACATGTCGGGGTGTCGTCCTGTGTTGGGACCATGGTTGGGACCCTACACAAATCACTACCTATGGTGTTCATTTGCGGGCCAGATATACAGTATTTTGAGACCTTCATGAATGTTGTTAATGCATAAGTAAATGAAAATGTGTAAAGGGCAGTTTGTCCTCTTGTCCCAAATGAATTTAACTTTTTGTGAATCCATAAAGGTGTAAAAGTCACACTGAAACTAATAACTCCATAATGAATTTTCTCACTATTGCCACATATTGAATGTCTTATAGAAATGTTGTCATCATGTGCAACTTTTACCCAGAGGCTAAGGATAGAAATAATCTGCATTTGTGACCAGTGACTACAGTGCAGAAACCAGAGCAGAACAGAAACATTCATTTTAATTTTTATTATACACACCCTGCTACTTTTTGTCATATAGTAAGAAAACTGCTTTATATGTTGCCTAGGCTTTCTTCTGGACAGCATTGTGCTTTTACTGTAACCAAACAATCTAGAAAATCATGCCAGTTGATTATTGTAGCTTACATCTTACCCTGTAAAGCAGAATATTCTTAGCACTTGTCAAATGTCAGACATTGTATTAAAAGTATATGGTACTATTTTTGGTTTAACAATCAAAAGGATTTACATGGGCAAAATGTATCAGTTTCAAGGTTGAAATTTGAATGTGAGGGAGCAAAAGCTACCCGTGAGGCGCAGCGGTTAGCAGTGTTGCCTCACAGCAAGAAGGTGTTGGTTTCAAACCTGATCCAGCCAGCTGGGGTCTTTCTGTGTAGATTTAGCATGTTCTCCCCATCCCCGCATGGGTTTCCTCCCACAATCCAAACACATGCATGCTGAGTGAGTTGGAAACTATATTGTCCATTGATGAATGGAGTACTCTGCATCAGTATCTGTGACTGTGAAGTTTTTTAGATGATTTGAAAATGATGTAATTTTCTTTATATGCTGAAATGGGCACATCTTAGTTACCCCTTTTATTTCCTCACTTTCCAGGCAGAGTTTACATTCAGACCTCCTCAATAAGCAGTTCCTCCCGCTTTGGCATTCACCATTGCTGCACTACAAAGTTCTTATCTTGACCTCAGCCTACGATTGACTAAGCTAGACCAACGAGGATGTCCCAACTCCAGTTTCAGTGTCCGGCTAGCCCCATGCCTGCTGCTTCAGCCCCACTGCAGCTGGGGCAGCCACAGCCCGGCTACAGTATCCCTTGTGCCTCGGGCACCCTACCCTCGGAGAGCGCCAGCCAGCCCATCAGGAGCTCCGCTCTCCCCGCGGGCTCAGCCACTCCCTACAATACCACCACAGGTTTGTTTTAGTGATTTTTCTTTTGTTAAAAAATGTCCTTGCTGCCATTCAATTTTACTACCTTTTTGTTTTGCAGTTGTGGTTGCACATATCACATATGTTTTTTCTTTTTTTTTTTTTTATTTTCCTTAAAGGCATGCAAAAGCATACAGTGTGTATTTGTTAGATTCACAGTTTCTATGGAGGTCTCTCTCTACCTCACAGTGCATTTGAAATATTTAGGATTTTATTCCTCTTGTATTCAAAGGTTTTCTCTGCACGTCTTTCTCAGACTTTGTGTATTTGCTGTCAGACTTTAGGATTAGCAACCTTTTGCTTTTACGGTGATGATCATGTCTATTTGCTTAGTTATGAGCATTTTTGATCAAATCTTTGATCTTGTTTTGTCCCAGTATCTAACATGGCAAACCCTAAAGAGAAGACCCCCATGTGTTTGGTGAATGAGTTAGCCCGTTTCAACAAGATCCAACCTGAGTATAAGCTGCTTTGTGAGCAAGGACCAGCTCACTCAAAGGTACTTTTGAGAGTCATTTTTACAGACAAACTAATCATGTAATTTCATCCGTGCTGTTGTCTTCTTTTGTCACAAGTTCATGCTAGTGACAGAGAATCTATTGTATTTCCTCTGTTTCCTGCCGCTGCCAGATTTTCTCAGTTAGGCTCACACTGGGAGATCAGCACTGGGAAGCAGAGGGGACCAGCATCAAGAAAGCCCAGCATTCCGCTGCTGCATCTGCCCTCGCTGAGACGACACTTCCCAAGCCCACCATGAGGACGCCCCGCAACACAGGTAAGAACCCAGGTGGGCTCCTCCCACTGGCTCTGTTGCACTCTTTTTCTAATGCTTGTTAATGCTTTGCTCATGTGTAGTTATTACTTTGGTTTGTTGGTTTTCTTTGTGTTGGCTTTACAGCAGATGGCATGACACATACCATGGAGTTAAATGCACTATGTATGAAGCTTGGTAAAAAGCCTATGTATAAACCCATCGACCCATATCCGGGGATGAGACCACCAAACTTCAACTACAATGTCCGGGCTCCAGGACCTTACCAGCGCTCTATGCAACAGTGAGTTTCCTTCACTTGGAAATTAAGAAAGAGGACATTCTTCCATTTTGAATAATTTCACGAAATCTGTTTTTGAGATGAAAAAAAAAACAGTTGTATTTGACTTTTTCCTGTGACCAGGTACTACTACCCATTTCCTCCTGTGGGACCAATGTTATACCACATGGAGCTTTCCATCGGAGGCCAGCAGTTTGTTGGGAAGGGACGCACACGGCAGTTAGCCAAACATGAAGCTGCTGCCAAGGCCCTGAAAGTGCTGCACAAGGAGCCAATATTGCAACAGTTGCCAGTGGTAAGAAAAGAAGCACGCACTCAGCAGGAAATAGTGCTAGAAAGCCTTTGTGCAATTTTGTTCAGACTTGTTGCTTTTCTTTTTTTAATATGCTTTCTGCTCTTGACAGATGAACGGAGAGCCCGAGGAGGAGAACCTCAACAAATCAGAAATTAGTCAAGTTTTTGAAATTGCACTTAAACGCAACTTACCTGTCAACTTTGAGGTGATTTATACATTTCTTTTTATAAATGATAATAGGAATACATCATTTCAGTAATATGTAGACAAGATGTATGCCCGTTTCTCATTAAGTTTAATACTAGAACAGGAATGCTCCTCTACATCATGATTTGTCACTTGCTGTTTTCCAGGTTTTAAAGGAAGAAGGCCCTCCCCACATGAAGAGTTTTGTAGTGTGTGTTACAGTCGGGGAGTTTGCTGGAGAGGGCGAAGGAAAGAGTAAAAAGATTGCCAAGAAGCTGGCAGCAGCAGCGGTGCTGGGAGAGCTGAAGAGGCTCCCCCACATACCCAGTGTGGAAAAGACGCTGCCACGCATAAAAAAGAAAACCAAATCCATCATCAAGGTAACGTAACCAGTGAGCTGGAATAAGAATAATCCGTACAGACCTAGACTCTTCATTAAGTGGTGACAATTAACCTGTCACACCAACAGCTGCAGACCAGCCCAGAATATGGTCAGGGAATGAATCCCATCAGCCGCCTGGCTCAGATCCAGCAGGCCAAGAAGGAGAAGGAACCAGAGTACAGCATGGTGACAGAGAGAGGTCTACCTCGGCGCAGGGAGTTCGTCATGCAGGTGATTTGACAGCAACTGAGGCATGCCGATGGCATGACTTGTGCAACACCTGTCTCTGTTTTCCTCTACTTTTGCTTGGTAATTTCTCACCCGTTCAGTTCATTTTGCTGCATGTTTTCTGGTGCAGGTGTCGGTGTGTGGCCAGTCTGCAGAGGGGATGGGACCTAGTAAGAAGGTGGCCAAGAGGAACGCAGCAGAGAAAATGCTGGAGCTCTTGGGATATAAAGTGCCTCAGCCTCAGCCCCCTAAACCGGCACTCAAGACTGATGAAAAGGTACAGCTACACTTTTGTCAAGCACGTCTTGCAAACATGGCGGACGAGAACATTTTGATATGTGTGATAAACCTTCATTGCTTCATGTACATAAAATGTTTTTATAATATTTAGACCCCAGTGAAAAAACCTGGAGATGGGCGCAAAGTGACCTTCTTTGAACCTGGCTCTGTAGAGGAGGTGGCATTGGGTAAGTGTCAATAATAATCTTTTATTTATAGAACACTTTTCAAAATCCACAGGCAAGTCATAAAATCATCAGGTTTTAAAAGAAAACAGATACCAATACAGAATAGGAAAAGAAAAACATTTTTAAGGGAAATAAAAGAATAAAATTAAAGTAATTGCAAAGTAAAACCAGGAAAGGCTCTCGGATGAAAGTACGTTTTAAGAAGGGACATGAAAGAGATCACAGACTCAATAGATCTACTGGACTCATATATTTGGCAGTGGTCGTATTGTAGAATTTATTATGTTCTTTCTGTTTTGCTAATGTGCCCTTTACAAATGTTTTATTTTTCTTTGAAGGTTCCAAGGAGGAGGACTTCCGCCTGCCTTACCTGAGCCACCAGCAGCTGCCTGCAGGTATCCTGCCCATGGTCCCTGAGGTGGCTCAAGCAGTCGGGGTGTGCCAAGGATCCCAGGCCAAGGACTACAGTCGAGCAATGCCCAACCCAGGCAAGGCCACAATCACTGCCATGATTGCCAACGAGCTGCTGTATGCAGGGACGTCCCTGACTGCTGAGACTATCCTAAAGAACAAAAATAACCTGAACCAACTGCCCCATGGACCCCTCACCAGGCCTTCAGAGCAGCTCAGCTATCTTTCATCTGTGCAGGGCCTGCAGGTAAACGACAGCATGTTCTGCTTTGGTGAACTCAATAAGGCCATTAGTGTGCATGTGTTTGATTTAGACTAAAAAATGGTAAAAATTCATTGGAATATTTTATTTGCTTGCAGGTGGAATACAAAGATTTTCCCAAAAACAATAAGAATGAGTTTGTGTCACTGATCAACTGCTCCTCCCAGCCACCGCTCATCAGTCATGGGATTGGGAAAGATGTAGAATCCTGTCATGATATGGTGAGTTTTCTTTTTTTAAACTACAAAATGTATCCCTACGGTTTAATAGTCTTTAACAGCCTTATCACATTGTGTGTGAGCTACATTAGCTATAAGAGAAGAGACAAGGTTCCAGCCAAAAACCATATATTTGGATGCCTCAGGAAGGACCAGGCAATCGTTGATTAATAATAACCAATCAGAACAAAATGCTGAAAACAAGTGGCTATCAGTGGGTCAAACATATATAACCTTCCACTGTATCAGTCCTTGCATGACCATGTTAAGTTACTAAATGAAACAAAGTGAAATGTGTTCAGCTTGGTGAACAGGTGCATAATGAAATGTAAAAATGGCAGCAAATGTATTATCACTTATAGTAACATCATCCATTGTTAACAGAGCAGGAAGGAGCATTTTACAGAGCGTCATATGCTGCAATTTCTCCAAAAATGTTTTGCTCCTAAATGGATTATAAATGCCTATTTTGTCCACTGTCAGAATCAGTGCCTCTGCACAGAACAAAGCATAGCCAGTATGACTGGTTATCTGGTTTTTCTTGTATTTCTTTAGAATCGTAGGGAACATCTTCAAAGGTCACCCTATTTCCTCCATAGTCTGCAACAAACACGCTTTCTAGAAGCATTTTCCCCCCAAAAAATATGGGAATTTTTCCTAACTTTATTTCAAGACCATACCGTGAAGTGGATTAATAGTAAATCTTAGGAGGTTGAGTGTGACCGAAGGAAGCACAGTTGCCGTTAAGTGCAGGCTGACATGTGATGCCCTTACACTGCTCTGATGACACAACAAACACCCAGTGGAGTGGGAGCGGTGCGTTGGCTGCTTCCTGAACACCCACTCCTGTGTTTTGAAGAATACCTGCTACCAAGACAATGAGACTTTACTTTACAGAATTGAGCAGCAGTTGCCTCTTAAAAATGGTCACTGCAGTAACCTGTACTGTTGTTCACCTCTGCAGGCTGCACTGAATATATTGAAGTTGCTCTCGGAGTTGGACCAGCAGTCAAATGAAAGGACAGGAAATGGACCAGTCTCTCGGTAAGCTGTGACAAACACTTACTCTCCGCTTATTTATAGCTGTGGCTAAAATAAGCCTTTTATTCCACCAATAGAGACCAAGTAATTGGTCAGAATAGAAATGCCTTGTGTAAACACTTCAATCAGCATAAAATGGCTTTTGTTTGTCACTTAGCGGTGCGCTCTACCAATTTTCCAAGTGGTGCATGTTTCCCAGGGAACCTTGGGAGATAATTTATTCATTTTTGAAACTTAAACAGAAGGCTCAGCTTCTGCTTAATAACTCTGGTTGTAGTATACTCTGATGAAAGGGTTGTTTGAGTACTAAAAGCACTGCAGAAAAAATGTGTTTTGCATGTTTTTTTTTTTTTTTTTGATTGTTTATTGGGCAAACAGGACAGTTAATGTAAATACATGTAAATGCTTCCATAGGATTTGTAAATTAAATTGCATACATTCAGACTGAATAAGGACTGGTGCACATAAACGCAGCCATCAAAGTAATATTTTGGGGCTGATTATCTGCTAACAGTGACACTATATGTGACTTATTATCCACAGGTGTGGCAAGCAGGAAATCGAAGGTGACTTGCACCTCAAACAGGCTAACTCAAGCACATTGGCACAGACCCTGGATGGCACTGTTTAGATGATCAGGTTTGGTTGTCTGTAAAAGCACTAGAGAAAACTCAGACACTGTGTTCTTAGTCAGCGTTAGAAGGCCAAACCATCACTGTTCATATTCATTGTTCCAAAATGTTCACAGTTAAACAAGATTGATAGGAAAAAAATGTTTCTTCCCCTTGGTGTTGTTTAATTGTACACATTATTTATTTTGTTGCGTTGTAGAAAAAGTAGCTGCATCCTAGTCAATGAGTTGGAGGTTTACTTGGTGGAAAAAAAAAAAAGAAGCAACTAACTGTGAACTGTGTTTTATTTTGTCTAGAACTTGTTTCCTCTTTGTGAGACCTTCTAACTCTTGTTTTTAAGTCTTTTAAGTTTTATACCCCGCTGAGGTAGTCCATTAAATAAGATCTCTTTGGACCTCATTGTTGTCTAGGGTGCAGCTGGCGAACCTCTGTTGGATTTTCTTAGAGTGCTTTATATCAACAACCAGTGTTATCGACATTACCATGTAGGGCTGGGAAGAATTTCTGACTAAATGTAGCGTGTGATGTAATGTGATGTTGTCTCTGCTGTGTGTAGCAGGAACGTTTCCCTGTTGCGTCAGTTTCCCTGATACTCCCCTTTCCTCCCTTATGTCAACCTCCCTTCCCTCTCTGCTCCCCATGGTAATTAAACATACAAACAAAGACTTCCGTTATCTTTTCCTTTTCTTTACCTGCCAGTGGTGGAATATATAGCTGAAAAGGTTTAGGTTATCTGGGGCTGTGCGATAATTCAGTATTATGTAGCAGCCAGCTGTCAGAGTAACATTACCACCCACCTGTCAAAAGTTCATTCACGTTTCACACAGTTAACACCCACAATCTTCTAATATTCCAATCTCAACCCCTCAAAAAAACCTGCGTAGTGTGAAACCAACCTTCAGGAAATCTATTAGGGGATCTCAGAGCCGCGTAGGAAGTCAGTAGGAAGTCAGTGGAGGAGAGATATAATTATCATTTATCAACTTTAAGTGGAATCATATCGTGATGATATAATCATATTGTGCCAACATTTTATAAATTTCTGTTTTCAAAATGAATGATTCCAATTTTAAGTGGAAAAATTAGAGGTTTCAGTCAGGTAACGGCAGGTGCAGTTTAATACTACAGCAAACTCTCCTTGAGTAGCTACTTTGTCAACAGAAGAGCAACTTGTCTATCTGTTTACAGTGTTACCAACGATTTCTTTTTAATAAGGAATTCAGTCAGTAATACTGAAAATCAGTAACACTGGATTACATGCATGCGTGGTTTCCTGTGAAAACTAGAGAGAAGGAATTACACAATGTAAATAAATTGAATGGCTATTGCTGGCCATTAATAGTATCAAAAATGGGGTTTGATTTTATGAAAATGTTAAGGATTATAACCTCATTGATTTATTCTACACACTGGAAGACTTTTTCTGTTGTAGTTTAGCAGTTGAACACTTGATTTCATTATTTAACATGTTATTTTGTAAATAAAATATTTGTCATATAGTGATATATGTATATTTGGAAAAAAGTCTGATATTGCTCAAATATTTCTCAGCCCTAGGGTCCAATGCAGGCTTGGGTATCGTTTAAATGTAATTAATTCTGATGGGGATTCTGCTTATCGAATCCTGGTTCTGAGTCTGAATATAAATCGTGATGTTGAAAACAAAAAGCACCATCATTTTCATCCGAATTTATCTGCTATAAACTCTTATAACATAATGAGGTTTTTTTTTACCCAAAAGTTTGCTGGTCTCATTTTTAATCGAGTGCCCATACATGAGCTCAATTCTGGGAAATTAGGAGTACGACTGGAGGCATTTTAAACAGTACATTCTGACATTATGCTGTAGGAAATGCTTCATCATTAGTCATACTTGCTCCCTTGCATGAAAATATGTTTGGGCAGTGATTGCGCTTTACTGTATCACTGCTGTCTTTTGAGATTAGCCACACTTGTATGCACTTGTCCACAATATTGTAAACACTGTGTGTGCATTGACACGTGCATTATCCACAAGGTAGAGGAAGAAAGTGCAGTAGGTCCAAAACTGGCCACTGAAAAGTCAATTTCTTTTTTTTAGGAGTCGGTGAGTGAAAATTAATGTTTCTTAAAGAATTCATGGTAATTATATATTTGAATCCTGTTCCAATTCAGAACACAAATCCCTTGCTCTCATCAGACAGTAGTTTTCAATCATTTTATTTTATGTAAATATAATGCAACACAATATTCTGGTACATTGTTAAGTTACAGATATTAAAGACGCTCCCATTCCCCTTTTGGACCAGTCCAGGATTCAATCACACATCATTAAGTATTTTGTAATTTATGGTGAAAACAGTTTGAAGAGACTTTACACTCCATCTGAACATTATTGAAATGTTTTTGGGGTGCTGATGACCACTTGGCTGAGTGGTCATCTAGTACACACTTCTGAATGATCAGTCTCAAAATCTAAAGCCCCCTCCATTTGGCATCATCCACATGTTATTGAATCCTTGCTATAGCTGGGCAGTTCGGCCCACTGCTCTCCACGCAAGCAGAAGGATTTTTTTCTTCTTTTCTTTTTTTACATCATCTGATATATCATAAATCCTTTGAATGACATTTAATTTTAATTTTAAGGTTTAGACTCCCAAAGCTGTTTTAACTTGTATGTAGGTATGATTATGCAACCTTGACAGAGCCATTAGACGCCCGTTTGTTCATGCTGTCAATGAAGGGGTACATGCACTTGTCGGACCCCATGAAACGATACGTAACCACATTGGATTCCCATGGCAACAATCTGAAAGAGAACATGCGCGATAGTAGTTCAAATTCTGAACATCAGCTATTAATGGAAGTGCACACATGAAGAAATGTAAAAAAAAAACAACACATATTTATGGTCTTTGGTTAATATGAAGGTGTGTCTATGTACTTACGCTCTGGAGAGGAAGGGCAGGTAGGTGAGGCGAGGAATGCACACTAATGGCTGGTCTATCAGGATGGCGTTCATGGCCTGCTCAACACAGTACTGGGGCTCCAGAGGGGGTAGGAGCAGTTCCACTTCCTCCCTATTAGTGGCACCAAAGTACAAATGGGCTTTCACTTATCATGAGTTAGTATGCAGTGTTTTGAGAGCAAACCCATGTCCAAACACAAGCAGCCACTCAGTCAACATACCCACTTCCTTGTTGCACAGCAGTAAACAAGGATTTAGTTTAGAATATGAACAGAAGACTCCAGTATTATATTTCAGCATTTCAGGACGATTACTGCAAAAAAGCCTTTAAGAAAAGAAACATTGTACACCAGAATATATTTATTTATATTTGGTGTGTCTGTGTTGTGTAAACAGGTTATGTTCAATTCATGAGCAGTTGTTTTGCCATACTTTTTTCCAGATTTCGTAATATATTCTTGGTTGGGTCTAAATCGCTCCATTCAGATTCTAGAAAATGCAGTTTAATGACGGGATGTGATTAAATTAAGCAAAAGTCAAGAATGTAGAAGAACAAAGTATGTGAGTATTTTGTTGACATACCGAATCTTGCAGCCTTCAAACATGCCTGTGTCCACGATGTAGGGGCACACAAGAGTCGTCTTCACTCCTTCAATCTCCTCAGCCAGCAGCTCGTGGGCCAGAGACTCATGGAAGCCCACTGCAGCAAACTTACTGGCACAGTAATCCTGTCTCCAACAAAAATCAAAACTTGTTTACTGTGTCCTTACAAGTACTGAATATATGCTAAATTCTTTGCGATTTGCCAGACCTACTGAGCTGTTTTTGTGATATGCATTTGTGTTTTGTTACTTCATTTGCTGACTTAAGCAGAGAACTGTGTGAAAGACTGTGACAATAAAGCTGCCGTATCGTCGTGTTGCAGCAGTGTTTCTCCCTTCCTGGTTCACCTCCACACAAGCGGTGCTGAAGAGGCCGAGGACGCTGGCGATGGTCACGATGTGTCCATGATTCTGGGCCTTCATCTGAGGGAGGAAGGCCTTCACTGTCTGAGGCACACACACACACACACACACACACACATTGTTATGTTGCAGCAGGTTATTATGAGGCAACAAACTGTGTTCATATGACTTGTAGTGACTTAAATGTTGCTCATTGTGAAGGAAGCTTATGTTGCATGAGCAGCTTCATATTAAGAGGATTTCTGTGGGAATCCTACAGTCCAAAGTGTGAAGGGGATAAAGCTATACATGTCATGTGTCACACTGCACATGCACAATAACCTGCTCTGTATAGCGGCTGATGCTGGAAAGATTACACATTGGGAAATTCAAAAGCTTCATTTCCAGCTCTCTAAATTTCAGTCTGTGCTGTTCGACTTAAAAAGTGTGCCTATAGAGCAGGGCAGATTTGATTTTCTAAAAATTAAGTAGTGTTTACTAATCGGGGAACAAAATGAAAAAAGGTGGCACGCCATCAAAGCAGTCAATGTCTGTGCAGCTTTATATTTAATTAAAATCTCATGACGTGACGTGTTTCTGCCAGATCACGGGTGTTTTACAGTCACTTACTGTATATACAAGACAATGACTGAATTGTTGGTCATTTGTATTTGGTCATTGATTGTATAATGTGTATGTGATTTGCTGCTAAACACTACTCATCCACTGAGGAATAATATTTTGATATAATATAAAGCTACACGAACAAACAAGATGTTTTGATAGTGTGCCACCTTTTTTGGGTATAGTATTTATCCCAAACTACAGTATTTACTAATATTGGCACACGTTCTGTTTATGTACAACTGAAAAAAAAGTCACAGAGTTCTGATCAATATTTGGCCGTCATTTAGAGTTACTGATCAGGACATATGAACATGATTTACTCCCTTAATATAATTAGAAAAGCAATTATTGTTCTAGATGAGCAGATTAATAAGACAGTAAAATCCTAAGTACCTGTACTTAGGTAACAGCACTAAACACACGCAGTGTGTCTGGGATACACTGAGAGCTATACTGTATCTATAATAGGAAATTTAGTAGCCTACAATTAATAAGTCAAGGGCAGCTGGACTTCCTGTCTGGTCTTAAGGATGTTTCCCAGTCATCTGAGGGGCTTCTACCATTCAGGTGTGATTGGTGAAATCTCTTCAACACATTTCACATTGACTAAAGAGTTCTCACCCAGAAGAGGGCATGGCAGTTGACTTTCATGGTCCTCTCCATCAGTTCATCAGGACAGTCTAACATGCGCTTCCCAGCCACCACTCCAGCATTGTTCACCAGTATTGTAATGTCCCGGCCCAGGTCCTTTCGCACAAGGTCTGCGTTGCGATACACATCCTCCCTGTTGGTCACATCCACCGCGTAGGTGTGCGCCTTACCCCCCATTTCATGCACCAGCTTGGCTGTCTTCTCATTGGAACTGCTGTTGATGTCCCACAGCACCACTTCCGCCCCGTGCTTGGTGAACTCCTGGGCAAAGAGACGACCCAGGCCACCACCTGACCCGGTGATCAGCACCAGCTCGCCATCAATGGGCTTGGTGCGTGGGCGCAGGACGGCCCGCACAGAATTGCGCAGGATGAAGTAAATCACATCCAGCAGCATCATCTGGAGGTCCATTAGAAAAATCATGTTGATCTATGTTACAGCTGATGGTCTTGATTGTAAGAACAAATGTCTCAGTAGTGTTCCCTACTGCCTTAACTAAATGTTAGATTGTGTGAGTGCAAAGGATGCAGACAGCCAAGCTGGTGTTTCCCTCCTTCTGTGACCCTCAGTCTGCATCCGTGATTTATTTAAACACTCTCCTCCCGGATTAGAGGAAATACTTTGAGCTCCTAATAAAACCACTTTTGTTGCAAGCTGTGAATGTGTGTGTTTTCAACGTTACTGAGGAAAACAACATGTGCCAGACGGAATTACACAGCTTGTACATACTGAACATGTGAAACTCTTGCACAGCACATACACAGATGTGCATACAACATAGGCTTCCTCTAAATACTACTCTCACTCATATATATAGGTCTAATGAGTATTTTTCATATTTGTAGGAAAAACAGAAGTAAGAACATGAGAATGAAGAGCTGCTGAGTACAAATACTACTATATACTACTACTTTATAGACTCCCAGACATCTTGTACATGTACATAAGGGCAGTGCAGTAGCTCAGAGGTTAGCACTGCTGCCTCACAGCAGAGTTGTAGTTAAGCAGCGAGATAAAGTTGAACATTTTTGGTTCTGTGTTTAGGTACGCCATTCAAGGACAAGCTTCGGAGCCCTGTACAGCAGTCAGAATCATATGAAATGAATGAGAACATAAGGAGATTATGTGTATGTGAAGTGTAAATCTCTGCATTGTTACTTGTGTCCCAAGAAGGCTGCTTGTTTCCATATCACATTCTTGTTATAGGTGAACACTGCAGGCCTTGTGCACTCCCTGTGTTGGCATGTGAGCCATATTTAGAGAATCATACCAGTGGATTTGCATGTTTTAACACATTTATTATAAATTGTGTTTCTTTAAATTCACGGTTCACCATTTTTCAAAGCATCTCATAGCTTTTTTTTCTACCTTTCAGGTGGCCCGTATTTATTACTTTCTGTATAGAAAGACTTGAAACTGGCTTGAGAGAGCTAATCCCTCACAATGATCATCTGCATTTATTGTTGTCAGTTATTGTAGCAGTTTAGTTGAAAGTAAAGTTGAAATTGTTACCACTAATGTAAAGAAAGATTAGATACTTACTAATACTACTAACCTGGTGGAGCTTTATGTCTCACAACAACATGATGTGCAGATAAATGTTTTCTAAAATACAGAATATATTTGCAGAAATGGGTTGAGGCTGTAAGAAGAAGGTTAGTTTAAATACTGCCAAGAATGGTGCCCTTCTATGAGTGGTTGAGTAACACTTGGAAACAGCAGCAATGATCACATCAAAGTGAGTGCCTTGAATCTAGCGCTAATACCTGAATATTGGCATGCAGATCAAGTGATCCAGTGTGGAGCTGCGTCTGATTGTTTGCCAGCCAGTTTCCCTGTTGGATATATGGCCATAAAAATGAGACATTTTTGACTAATGTTTTCTACTGGTGGGAAGACATTCAACCCTGGGCTATTTCTGTCTTTTGTGAACTGAGATTATCGAATCTGTGCAATGTTTTAGGACAAAACCACGGTCCAAATGTAAGCAACAGCCCAAAGCTTAAAACACAAGATTGCAACCTGCCGTTGCTTCCAAATAGTCCCAAATCTTTCACCTTTTTTGTTGCAAAAAAACGTAATATTGCTGTGAGAACTGCTTTAGAAATTAAGGCTATTGTTATTTTGAAAAGAAATCAGCATATTTTCTTGATAAAAACATTTGAAAAGATGAGAAATATAAGAACAGGAGAGAGGGCGTGAGTGGTGTCTTTATGGACTGCGGCTGTATTTAGTGCTGACAGTTTACTGGAGCAGTAAATGGACAAGGTCCTCGTCTCTGCAAGCTACACAGTATTGTGGATACACATGGGGGCCACAAGTTAGGGCCACACACAGGGAAACGCAGCCATCATGGTAATGCTTTTTGCTGTCTCTATATATGTTTCCCTCATCCATACAGCACAATTCATAGACTTGAGCTTGTGGTGTTTTGAGCAGTATAATCAGTCTTTCAGCTCCACCCATCTCCCCCTCTTTCTCCCTCTACACACACAGTAGAAAGCTACTGGGAATCTTAGTTTGAGTGGAGGCCTGCACTGTCCACACTGTTGTTCTTTTTGCATGAATAACCTCGGCCATAGGAGTTTCATTAATCCACTCTTTTCACATGTTGAGGCACACATGGGCCTGGGAAGCTGGCTGCTTCACCAACAGATTGGCAGAGAGAGGCTGTGAAAGAATTTAAACAACAAACAGACTTTGTTTTTTACTGTGTTTTTGCAACTTCCTTCTTTTTTTTCTATTCATTTTACTGATGGTTTCTACGGAAAATGTAAAATGCCATGCAAATGCAGCTCAGTAGGTGCTCAGTATCTTACTTTTTATTCTGTTTCTGCTGCTCAGCACCAGCAGTTAGGTGTGCTGTCTCTATCTTTTCATATCACTTTTCTTTTCTGCACATAGTGTTGTGGATACATTACAACACAGAGTATTTAAAGGCACTACTGCTTAATATCTTGTAAGGCAGGACAAAATGTCAAAAAGTAAAATACAATGGGAAGAATTTTTCTTTTCAGTTTTCTTTCATGATGCTTGGACAAGATCAGGAAAGCGATTTGGTGAGATAACAAATTAACCGTATTAATTTGGTTCATTTGGTCAACAGATCTGATCCAATAATTGCCTTATTGATCTTACATTGTCACATTAAATTCGGCTTTGTGGACCAACTGTTTCCTGTTCAGTCTAGCACTTTGCTTTACCTAGAGTGGTGAACTGTTCCTTTAAGAGATAACGCAGTTGACACATGAATCGCTTCCAACCCACCGGCCAGTGTTTTAACTCCTGATGGTCCAGTGCTGACCTAACTGACCATAGATGATATAGGAGTTCCTTTTAAGACCTTTAAGGGACTTTAACAGGACAATACTTTAAAACACTCCTCTGGTATAACTTCAGACAGGGATTACTGCTAAGTGGTTTAAACTGTTGCACAGCGCACTAAACGTCCTAAACCTGTTGAAGCGCACGCTGTGCGGTCCTTCGTGATGACAGTCTGGAAGAGCAGCTCTGTCACTTTGGTTTGTCTCGGAGTCTCTTTATTCGTCGTCGGTCCGTGTCAGTCGGGCTGTCGGGAAGCGGATCTGTGCTGCACCGGCCGGAACCAGTCATGCACCGGCAAAGGATGGAGGTCTGACCGGTCCTATGGCACCTGCTACTGCGACCAAGCCTGTGTGTCCACGCTGGACTGCTGCCACGACTATGAGACAGCCTGTCCAGGTGGGTTTGTGCTGACGAGAAAACTTTTGTTCATCACTTATTAAACTCTATGTTCTCCACAGTATAGTGTGATGATATTAGTAAAGTTTGTTTAAGACTGATCCGTTTGTTTAAGAGTTTTCCCCCCTAATAAAATACACCATAGGCCTATACAACATGAAAAAAACATAAATAACCAAAATAGAACTAATGAAATCAAATTAAACAAAATTCTATTATTATGATTTTTTATTATAAGCCAATATTTTATGCTATGGAAAGCCCAAACTGGCAAATGGTTGTAGTGAGATTTTCCTATTAACAGGAGGCCACAGGGTTTTATCTAACTCATTTAACCCACTCCAAACAAACCCAGTGAAGCCTGTCTGACCCCTCACATGAAATGCAATGCATAATACTACGTGTCAAACATCCAGTTTCCTGTACCTACAGTGTCTACAGTTCTGATTATTAATGTAGCATCTTGGTCTGTAGACATGTGACAACTATTAAGTTGCTGCTGGTTTTGGCTTTTCCTCAGCTGTGTCCTGTGTGGTGACAGAGTGGATGGAGTGGTCAGGCTGTGCAGAGCCCTGCAGGGCCACCGTCCGCAGGCGGACCAGGACGATCCTGCAGGAGCCGCTCAATGCAGGCAAACCCTGTCCCCATCTGGAGGAGCATGCCGGTTGTGCAGAGTACTGGTCTCAGCAAGGGCACTGTCACAACTCACTTGGTGAGTAAAATCTACCTGGATTACTCTCCGACATTCTTAAAATTAGTAATTATTTTATGCAGTAATCCTGAAGACAGCTCACCCATTGAGTCATTCAATATGTGTATATTAGCAGAATTTGTGACGCTGAAAGTTATTAAATGAAAAATATGGCTGACTTAAAGGGCCACTTAGATAAACAGGGTTATTAGATGTTGTAAAGTGTGATTAGACCAGGTTACATCTGAAGTTAACATCTGGAACAGACTGGAATTTCTTAGACCCTATCAATGTAAAAAAAAAAAAAAAAAAGTAATGTAACACTGTATTGGTATTTTCTGGGAGGATATTCAATGAAACAGACAGATGCGTACAAAACACAGGATTTGTTTTTTTACTGTCTTGTTATTTTAGATCAGCTTTTGTGTTCAGTGTTAGATAATAGAAATTTAGACTTAGTGAATATGAAAGCTGTGATAATCCTGCATGTGCAGTCTTTAATCATTCAATTAATATGGGTCATAATACTCATTGTCTATGCTGCAGTGGCACTGAAGTACTTAGTAAGTAGAGCAGAAATTCTGAGGTTACCCTGTTGTAAAATAAATCAAACTAGATGTTATCTCAAGAGTGCAGATTTATCTGTATTTTTTTCTTCACTTCCTTAATTTGAAAATGAAACATCAGAGAATCCTTCTTTTATGAACATGTTTGCAGCACATGCTCATTTTAAATGTATGAGGCCCAGTATTGCAACATATGGTCACATGTAATGTTCTTATCATGGATGCTCCCTCTGCAGTCCCAGCACTTATTATCACGGTTGGCTATGGCAACGCCAGGAAGAAAAGAGACATCCCTGACAGCAGCAACATTATAGGGTAACACGTTCAGAGAGTCCAGAAAAATGTGAAGTTACACTCTTTTTGCCTTTGATATGTTCTCATGTATCATCAATATGTATTTAGTCTGAGTTTGGTTTGTGTGTGTGTGTTTGTGTAATACAGGTATTGTGTCCAGTTTCAGTTGACCTCTCTGACAAAAGGATGCCAGCAGAGTGCGGGCCCACACACCCGGTGGATGCAGTACCTGAGGGAGGGACACCGTGTGTGTGTCGAGTGCCAGCCGCCTGCTCTTGCTGCTGGACAGAAACACTGTGCCGGGGACGGCGAGAAAAGAGACGAGGACAGGTAGGAATGGAAAATATTGTTCCTAAGATTATTAGAATGTTTCTTGCATCAAAACATTGTCACATCGCAACTCACCTCTTGCCTTTTTGTCACCACGATAAAAACAAGACAAAGTTTTGACAGTTAACATTCTTTGAATTTAGAAAGCCTCACAAATTTAAGCTTGTGTTGTTCAGGAAATGTTAATGACCATAAGAGATAGATAAGGTATTTGTTTTTAAAGCCCAGCAGGGGGTTATTCAGCCATGAAATTAGCTTGAAGTTAATTTTGCTCATATGTAAAGAAACTCAGTGTTGAACATAACTTCACTACGCTAACAAAGGTGACCTTTCTGCCTCAGCCAATGGCAGAGTCAAGCATTCTTTAATACCAGCTAAAAACAGAATAACACGAATAAATTAGGAAGGAATTATTATTCGTATTTAAAACGCTCCACTTGTCCTTCATGATTAATAATAGGTAATAATATTTACACTGGAAAATTAGTTACAAAATATCACAAATTGGTTTAAATGTTTTGAATATTGTTGTTTACTAATTTACAAGCCTTTAATTTACAGCCTCAATTAACAGCCAGGCTAGCTGTTTTCATGTTTCCAGTCTTTGTGCTAAGCTAAGCTAACCAGCTGCTAACGGTAGCTTCATGTTTACTGTACACACGAGAGTGATATCGATCTTCTCCTCTAACTCTCAGTAAGAAAGCAAATTATCTTAAATCCCAAAATGTTGAACTATTGCTTTAAGAATATACTTAATTATAAATTAGGATTAGGATAACTGTAATCCACTTACCATAAAATGGTAATAATATATCTGCAGATATATGTACTTATCTGTGCAGCCAACAAACACTGTTGCACTGCATATAGATCCTGGCTCTGGTATCTGCAAAGATCTAGCATGTATAACAGTTCTACCTGTTTCTGTTTCTGACACAAAGCCTGTGTCTGTATTTTGAGAGGTGCAGTGGTGATAGAGTACCGATGTGTGGATCAGTTGTGATAGAACAGCCTGGGTCACATTTCCAGGGTTTGTTTTTGTTCCTGTTTAATCCCAGACAGCCTACGTCTTAAATCTGATTGGAAACAGTGAGGTGCACCACTAGATGGCAACATTGTTTATCGCTTGGATTTAAAGAGAAATCTTGTGACCACTAACTCAGTCCTCACTCCCTCCTTCCTGCAGAAGACAGCCTCTCCAGTGGCAGGCGTTGGGAAACCCTCGATGCAGGGGTGGGTGGAGGCGTGTGGGGAGGCTGGAGGCCTGCTCCTGCCCAACAGCCCACAGCTTCCTCTTCATCTAACCTCCTCCCCCTTCCTTCTGTTAGCCTCCCTCCTGTACATATTTACTCAGACGCGTGTATAAAGAACAATCTGCCAGTGTAAGTACAAACCAGCCAGAATAATTACAAACATTGGTCGCTAAACCTGTTCTACTAAAAGAGTGATGGTCAATGCTCAGTTGTGCCTTTTTAGTTATAATGACCAAATCTAATCTTCTCCAGATTAGTGCAACTACACATAAACATTTTATTAATATGGCTGGCAATGAAAACTCCTATTTCTTAGTCATAATACAATAAATGTACTGTCCATACTGAACAACACAATACATATTTTGGTTTGCATCAAAAACTTCAAATTAACAGTAAAATGAAAGTCAGTAACTCCTAATCAAAATGTAAAGTGATCTGATTTATTTCATTTTGAGTCATCCAAGGGAAATGTTGCTTTTCTTAAGAAATAGAAATATCTTGGGACATTGAGACACTTTTTTTTTTTTTACATGACAAGTACTGGCTCTGTGTGAATCACAACCAGTCACAACGCCAAAGATACAACATGCACTGAACAATAGAACATTTATACAGAAACAACAGCATAGAAAGTCAACAGGTAAAAATGTGTTTTTTTGTTTTTTTTTACAAAACAGACAGCCTCGGGACCTACAAACAACATTGTATAAGAGCTGGCTAAAGTCGTTCAAATATCTTTTTTCAATTCCCTGGAAACAGTGTACTTTACAAAGACTAATGGCTTAGGCAAGGTTGGGGTCAATTCCATTGAGAGCTTAAAACGTAGAAAAAATATAGTTTATGTTTTTAATTTGTACTAGGTTTTAATTTGTCTCATGCTCTAATACTGGTTCCTTTTATAGTGTCATGTGTGATGTGTGTTTTACTCCATCAAGGCATCCTGAATCGACCCCAACCCTGTAATACAGTGTAAGATTCAGACCATGTGGAACTGGGCTACTTGCTAAAGCAGTGGTTCTGACTGGGTTTTGGAAACTACCACATGTCCTTGAAAAGGGTCCTATGGGGTTCTAACAAACAATGAAAAAGACATGAACCTCTTTACAGATGAATTTAGCAGCTAGCGCGGCAACCAAATTCTATTTTAGGATTCAACTAAATGCTTTTACTGTACAGTTGGGAGTCTTGTTATGGAAAGGTTTGAGAATCTGTGCTCTTCATCTTAATTTGTATCAATAAATGAGAAATAAAACAAGTCACTTGACTGTGTTTTCTTCATAAAGCATGATGGTTTAGTCCTTTGATTCACATCAGAATTTCTCCACAGGGATCATTGAAATTAAAAGCTTCTCTTTTTCATTGATTTGAATGGCTCCCTTGGAAATGGAGGGGAGTAAAGTGCCCAAATAAAATAAAAACAAGTATGACTTGTAAAAATAAATAAGTATTTCTTTTGTATTATGGTGTTGTGCTGTCATGTCACAGTATCACAGTCTAGGTATCAAATCATTCATAATGCTTGTTTCTTTGCAATACCTTGTCTAACAGCTTAAGAGTATCAATACTAGTGTCAGGATTTCAATACTTGTGTTTGTGTGCATGCACATGGGTGTGCATTTGCCCATAATAAATCTCAGTTCTCTACAATAGGTCTTGCTGCCTATTCTTTGAATATTGATTGTCATCGTTGTTGAGAGATATTTCAGTGAAAAATGGTCCCTGACTACCGTAATATAGAAAACCTAAACGATGGGACAGAAGCTCACATGATGCTTCATGGTTGTGTTATCTGAATGCCCTTTATGTTAGTGTAATTATCCAGGTTTTTTAAATGACGTAATGCACTCAAAGGACATGTCGGACTAAAATTTGTTTCTTCACAACTTAAGGAAACATTTTGAAATCTCCAGGACATTTAGGTGAAACAGGGTAAAAGATGTTGAAATGTTTGCCATACATCAGCCTTGACTTTTCATAAAATAAAGATAAATATGCAATGAAAAGATAATCAGGGACTAACATCCAACTGGTGGTCTATATGAACCAAATGTTTCTCTTGCTGAGACAAAAGAAAAGAAAATGGACCAAGCTTGCATGTTTATCATGTTTTCATTGTATAATTGAACCTCTGCCACTTCCACCTCATAATGTGATATGAAGAATCACACAAGTTTATTGTGGAGAGACTTAATTAATGTATGCATATAACCAAAGGAGCAGCCACTAACAGCAAGTTTTTGGGGGAGACTTTAGGGGAGGCCATCTGGAAAATATTAAATATCTGTAGTCAATTGTTAAGCCATAGGACATTTTCTCAATTTAAAAAATCAAATTATTTCATTTGGGTACACCTCTTTGCAGATGATACCTAAGTTTATGTTTTAAAATCCTATTGAGTATGATTGTTTTTCTTTTTCTTGAACTTAGCAGATACTTTAGTTTATGTGCAACAAAGGACAATGATTAGAAATTTCACTTGAATACAAAAAAAGGAATATAATGATACATAGTGTATTTAGGAGCTGACACTATGATTCTGCATAAAATGAATTTTATTTCAAACCATCCGCCCTTGCCTAATCATATGATGTGTGCTAAATGAGATTCATAAAATGCTCCTCCCATCCCTCTCTTCACAGCTGTAAATGAAGCTGCACTTCAATGATTAAATGTGTGCTAAATTAATCTTAATTTCTCATATGATTAGAGTTCTCTTGGTATTACAATCTGTGTTACTGCTGCATGTTAGAGTCAGAACTGCAGATAGAATATGGAGAAAAGAAAAGCAGGATTCCCCCGACATGCATACATTCATATCGAAAACAGTTAATTCTTTTCCATTAAGCGGCAGCCACACTGTTCTAATGCCCTGGCTTTACAGCAGTATACACACACACACACACACACATACACACACGGTTCCCTCTGCCTCTCGCAGTCATTGCTATTCCTTTCACACCTCAGCTCCTCTCACTATGGGAGAGCAATATGAAATGGTTCAACTCTGTGATTAAAACAGGAAATTAAATCAGGGGTTGTGATTAGACTCAACCACAACACTAAAAAAATGATGTCGATCACCATCTGTTGACTGTTGAATCAAATTTTACATCTACTTTTATAATAGTGCAATGACCTCTTTTATTTGCATTTTTTTACCAATACATTTGTGCCAGGAAGCTTTTACAGTTTAGTCAGTTTTCTTTCCAAGAATTTGTTTAGTTGGCAGTGAAGGTCTTCTTCACTCATCACATTAACATTGGAGAAAGTTGTGATGACAAGACATACCTGCTCTTGAAATTTTTAAAGGCATTACAAAAATGTTCACACTGTACCTTCGCATTTTAAATGAGATTTTAAGGGGTTGAGGGAGGAACAGTGAATAGGTTATTAACTCTGTATACTAACTCTGCTCATGTTAGTTAATATATGATTTAATTCACATTTTAAAGGTTGGGATTATGATGAAGAGCATTTCTATGATGCTTCTCTCAGGTGATACAGCACATTTGTCCCTTTATAGTCTGTGTCAAGTGTATGGTCATTCTTGTAATATGTTGTTTTAACAGTGATACTTATGAGTTATGTAAGACTGTTTCTCTCTGCTATGAGGCAACATAGTATATAAACAGATAGTAGAGAATGAATTGTGGGGAACTGTAGTATTTATGCGATGCTACAGAGATTTTAGACATAAACATAAAATTGTACATCATAATGTTGTTTTTACACAGTACTCATAAATATGCACAGTGAGGAGTGGCTCTGCTAACATGTGACTACTGTGCATACCTGTCACTTTATGGGTACATGCCTGTGTGTGTTCTTGTATATGTATTGAACATATGTTACATGCAACCAGACCTCCCCACCCCAATTAACAAACCATTGCTCAGCTGCTGCCAGCCTTTGAGGACAGCTGCAGTCACCATGGAAACTAAGTGTATCTATGTTTCCTGAAGATTGTGTTCCATTCCTGCATGTATCTTTAGTGGGTATGTGTGCTCATGCATGGGTTTCATCAGCTCGACTTATGGTAAAGTTAACCTGGCTGTGTATATTCAGTGCTGTTAAACTTTATTTTAAAGTTGAGATGGAAAACTCCCCTGCTTTGAGTATCAAATACACGCATATTCCATTATCTGAGAGTATGATCTCTTTGGCTGCTCAAAGGAAGGCCAATGCATGCTGAACATCTGATACGGAAATCTTAACTTAATGTCAATAATCATATGCTGTAAACATAAAAACAAAGGATTTTCATATATTTCATTTTTAAAAGCATCTCATGTTTTTGTATGTTGACCGGTTGGGCACATGCATGCTTCATAAATGTGTGCTTTATGCAGCAATCAAGCTTATTATTATTATTTTTGGCTCTTATGTTAGCCCATATCAAATATTCTTGGTCCACTACCACTACCATCCTTTAAAAATGATACTGAGGTGCTAAGACAATATTCACTGGTCAAGATTTGAAAGAATCATCCATTCTCACCATGACATGATAACAGAGGGGACAGCAAAATACTGTTCGAGAAAGAGCGCTCATTACAATGGATGATGGGCTGGAGCCTCCATTAACTTCAGCCTCTGTGCCAAGACATTGAACCTTATACAGGATTACTCTTCACATATGATTATGACACAGCAGACTAGTAAATCACATATTTCTATAAGGAACTTTCTCTTATCTATATAAAAATAAATCAGGTAAGACAATCTCAAGAGTGTGTATACATGAATTACCATTAGATCACCCATCAACATTCACACTCGCTCACACACATGCACACACATACACTTATATGCAGACATGCACACGCCTACAAATGTAAATGACTAAGGCCAGTTTTGGGAATGGAGGGCACAAGTAAGTAGCTTATAGGCTTCTAAGTCCTCTCCTGTATCTCCAAGACTACAAAATGAACTGGGATTCAGTAATGGGATAGTGGGCAGCTGGGATTCTTTTTCCTGCTGCGAAAACCGTCATTCAGTTGGGTTACACCACTTATAACCACATTTCAATTTCTCTGATGACTCTGCTTCCACAGGGATCTCTGAACAAACCAGTTGGCTACCTGGGAGTGCTCTTTTGTTTTGTGGGTGTGTAATACCACTAATAGGAATGAGCTGAAGGAGGGGCAGTGACATTCTCCAATTTAGAAGTGTTTTTCTCCCAGAGTATTCACCACACATGTTCACCCTGAGCTTAGTGCCCATTGGCACGCTCAGGTAATTTGTGAAATGTTTCGGTGAGACCCTTTGTCTCTCCCTCTTCCTTTGTCTCTGGCTTATAGAGTGTTTTTAGTCTGTTCAGTGTCTCCATCACGAACACTCTGGCCCCAGCTTCCTGTTTATCTCTGCTGCACTTGTACCTCAGAGGCTTTTATCCAAAGTATTTTGACGCCCCCTCTCAACCTTTGGTCTACGGGCCATCTCAGGTCCTACGTGATTCTCATGAGCTACCCCACGGATCCCCTCAATGGGGAACAAACAGTTCTGGCCCAGCATTTTTTGGGCTGCTTCTAAATGGTTGGTGCCTTTCTGGTAATTGATGTTGATGTTGCGTTTTGGGCTTGAACCAGCCAAAAGACGCTCAGAGGGACTGGCGTCAGAGATGTCGCGGAGGTGCTCGTCATCATCTGTATCCGCGTCAATGTATTTGCTGATGGAGGAGTCGTGGAAGGTGAAGACCGTTAGGGCCAGGGCAGTGCTATCTGGGGACTTCGGTGGGGTTCTACTGCTGGCAGTGGTGTAGACAGAAACTTCAGGGCTTAACAGAGAGTGGTCTGACAGGACGGAGCTGTCTGAGAGCGGGGACAGGCCTGACTTCCCCTCGCTGCGACAGCCTCCTTTGGGGATAAGGGTTTTTGAGGAGTTGCCAGAAAAGAAGAATTTCCGTGCATTCTGTGAGCATGAGGACTTTGTGACAGACACGGGAGGCAGCATGGGCTCACACTCAACATTGGTTTGCTGGCCTGTTTTTGCACTGCCATGCTGGGACAAAGCTATAGCCGGACTGTGGGAGAACCGGTTGCTTTCCTGAAGACCAAGGTCCATTGCTGGACTATGGGTGAAGCGTGGATTCTCCTGGAAGTCTGTAGCACAACTGATGTAGCTGTCAATGCTGGACAAGCTTTTCATGTCCCCTACTCCTTCTCTGGTTCCTAGCACTGGTGGCCTGTGATCTTGGATGGCCCCCAGCTCTATCTCATCCCTCTGTTTGCCAACTCTGGAGCCCCTTTCTTTAGCATTGAGGTTTGGCTGGGATTGTGTCTTGGCCATCTGGTTGTACATCTCCTCTAGCTTCTGAACATTTAGCCTCTGGGGACTGGTGGCCTTGTTGGGAGAGCCTAACTCCTGGGCGTTGAAGGAACGGTTTGAGCTTGTCTCTGATGCAGCCCTCTTGGGGGTCCATTTCCAACGGCTTGGAGAGAGGTGGTTATCATGAGGCCTCTCACTCTTCTCTACCACCACATCCATCAGTTCTGCACTACGTGCAAATGCCTCTTTCAAGTTCATTGAGACAATGCTACCATTTCTCTTTGCCCTGTCTAGGGCCTCCCTTCGTTTAAGTGCTTTTTCCTGCCTTTTCTGCTCCTTGTAGAATTCAGAGAAGTTATTTACAATGATGGGAATAGGTAGGGCAATCACCAGTACTCCAGCTATGCAGCATAAACCCCCCACTATCTTTCCCAGAAGAGTTTTTGGGTAGATATCTCCATAGCCTACTGTAGTCATAGTAATAGTAGCCCACCAGAAAGAAGCTGGAATGCTTTTAAACTTTGTATCCTCCTCATCCTTCTCAGCGAAGAACACCAAACTGGAGAAGATCATGATGCCCATGGCCAGGAAAAGGATGAGCAAACCCAGCTCATTGTAACTCCTCCTAAGAGTGAAGCCCAGAGACTGAAGACCTGTGGAGTGGCGAGCAAGCTTCAGAATACGCAGGATACGCATGATCCGAAAAATCTGAACCACTCGACGGACATTCTGAAATTGCAGCACACTCTTGTTGGATTCTGTCAGGAAGATGGTGACGTAGTAGGGCAAGATAGCCAACAGGTCAATGACGTTCAGAGGACCCTTAAAGAACTTCCACTTGTTGGGGGAGGAGAGGAAGCGAAGCAGGTACTCCATGGTAAACCAGGCAATACATACAGCTTCCACGTGGGCCAGTTGTGGGTTGTCTGAGGACTGCCCAAACTCATCTGTGTCCTGCAGCTCTGGAAGGGTATTCAGAGACAAGGCAATGGTGGATAGCACGATGAAGAGGATGGAGATGATGGCCAGGATCTGAAAGACAAATGTATAAAAGTAATATGAGTAAGGATCGCAGGGTCAGGGAATGACATATAATAGTTAAAATCACATATAAGATATGCACTTAAGCATAAATTCCTTTCTGATCAGACAATTACACCCTACACAAAATAAAATAAATGCACATCCAGAGTATTTAAAAAGGGTTTTGATTACAGTATGAAAGTGCTGACTGTAAATCAATTTCACTAACCTTACAGTCTAAACAAGCCTTCAATAAATGCCTGACTAAGTGTCTGATTGGCTGAGAGGTAATGGGTTGGATTGACTTGGACCACTTATTTATTCATGACTCACTTATCAGGCTTATCCACGTGATTGAGTTTGCTTGAGTGGAAAATAATGTTTAGCAACCAATAAAAGACTCACAGAATACAGTATGTGTGACTTGTTGAAAGTCTTCTTCAATGTCTCCAATTGTCAGATATTTCATATATAAAGAAAAACACTTATTTTAGGTGAATGAAGGTTTTTAAAAACAAAATTTAAGGACATTTAACAAATTGGAATTAGGATGTTTCCGTATGGGGAAAAAAAGAGTCTACAGCCATGCTAGTGGCTCTGTGAGGCTGCACTGTGAGTATGCTAGCATTTGCTAATTAGCAATAAATGCAAAGTACAGCTGATGCTGATAAGAATGTCATTAGTTTTGCAGGTATTTAGTCATAAACCAAAGTACTGACAAAGTGAAATTTTGACCTGATGGTGGCGCTAGATGAAAAATTAGATCACCAAAGTTATTACAGTTTATTCTGAGAGGGACATGAATGTCTGTACCAAATTTTATGGCAATCTATCAAATGGACATTTTATTCAAAACCACAAATGTGAATCTCATGGTGGAAAGGTCAGGGGGATCACCAAAGTCATTAGGATTGATCTTATCAGTACCACGGGTGTCTGTACAAAATGTCTTGGCAATCCATCTAATAGCTGTTGAGATATTTCTGTCTGGACCAAAGTGGTATACCGACCGACAGACCGACATTGCCATCCATAGAGCCATGCTGCTTGGTAAATGAAATTTATGTAACCACAGTTCTATGATCACAGAAAGAGCCCTTGAATGGGCTCTTGACCACTTTCCTCTGCACTGAAATTTGCATGAAGTTGCTCAGATAATCAGACATGCCTACTATTTTCACACAGTGTTGACCCTCAGATACTCAGTATCCACCAAATCAGTGACACATGAATGCTGGATGAAATAGCAAGGTGAAAAGGTTTCAGGGCTCCGTCTGTGATCATAGAACTAGGGTTACAAAACAATATCCTCATGCTTTTTCACACAGGTTTCACCTTCTAATGGTCTCTCTATATTTAGAGGGGAGAGGCCTATCACTGCCTGACACTTGCACCCCCTGTTGTGACACCACCATGACATAAAATTGAACATGCAATCGTCAGATAGGAGCAGAATGTCCCCAGAATCCACTGCACTAGATGATGCCTGATTCACACTACACAGTACAGAGAACTGGGAAGTCAGAAAACAGCACCCTGACACACACACACACACACACACACACACACACACACACACACACACACTACCCCACTCACACTCCACCAATCATGCTAACAAGCAAGTACGTGGTGTTAGACTACACACCTCTTTCAGCACCATATGACAGCTCCCCTCTCAACCAGCATTCATAGTGTAAACAAAAAAACCCTGCATTTGCTTTTAAGTATATTATTCTTGAAGCTTGAGCTTGTTTGATCTGAATAAGTGACTACTCCTATATACCACAGTGAGAAATACCAGATGAAATGTTGCACTGCTATTCACCCTGTAATATCCCATCAGCCCCTTGTACAGCTCAGATTACAAATACTCGTAACAGTAACCAGAATGATTTTATGTTTATAGGGTGTATTTTGTGATATAACTGATAGCACTACTGTTGTGTGCTGATAAAGTAGAGCCTTTTATTTAAATCCATAAATTCAATGATGTCACGTCACAGACTAAAGGCCAGTTAGCACTTTCTCTTCACTTAGAGGTATACGAACATGCAAACATTTTGGTTTTATTTACTCAAGTTTTGACATATTAGCCACAGAGATTACAGCTGACATGAGCTTTGTTACTGAAACACTTAAAAATGATGTGTCTTTACAAACACTCTGCATAATCCACATCCACCTCTTACTGGAAGTTTTCATTTGAACTACTCTTCAGAACTACAGAAGAAACAGTCTATGAAAACTGCTGAAAGAGAGGTCTGTGCATTAGCCAACAATTTCAATTAGATTTTATTTTCTGTAATATCATTTGAATAAATGAACCTTTAAAATATGGGTGCTGTAGACACTGGGAGATTTGTTAAACTGCCATTTGGGCTGTGTATAAAAATATGCAAATTCAAAATGTATTCTCTTTTTAAGGGTTTATTTCATTACTAAAAATACCCATGTCAGACATTGGCTACCCTTTGTGAATCCCATTGATAGTAGTTTTATAGTTTTATAAAGAGGTTCCAAAATCAGCTTTCTTCAAACATGGGGATGAAGGGCACAAATTCAGCAGCTCTCTCTTGATCTTAGCGCTGAGGGATAAGAGCAGGGCTCCTGCCTGACCTGAGTGATGATGATGCACAGAGGCAGCATGATCCAACAGTTTATATTGTGTGTATTTATCATAAACTGACACATACTCTGATATCCTGTCTTACATTTTATTGCTTCTACACAGGTATTACACAACAACGCATTACATATTTCAATTACTGACTAGACAACTTCAGATTTTGTCTAAATGTGCCTCCATAATCCATGCTGAATGCACCTTTGTGGGAGATTTCAAAACTGACTATAGAGCAGTGAACTCAGCTAGGGTAATGCGACAGGGGAGCATCTATTCCTTTAGTGGACCAAGGGCAGGATTACTTCATTAACTATCTGCACGTGTTATATTAACCCTGAATGACTCCAAGAAATCCTGACACAGGACCAAACAACACAACTTAGAGGCTGAGTAAGAGGTTGTAGCTGGAACTCAGAGCCTGTTTTGGCAATAGCCCACACAAATGAGGTCAGGAAGTTATATGATGAAATAAATCAGAGAAAAGTTACATTTCTTTCTCTAAAAAATGAGTGCAGCTTAAACCTCAATGCCATGTAGGCATAAGACATATTCATGAGACACCAATGTATCATTTAATGGAATAGAATTTATAGATGAGTATGAAATTAATTATATCAGTGTGATTTAATTTGAATTACAAAACAGCCCAAAATAATAATTTCCTCCTCCCTGCTACTAGCTTGATCAAAACCTCATCCATGAACTGGATCTACTGGTTAAACACACAGGCACTTGTGTAAACAAACAGACTAAAGGCCAGTGTTGGGCACATGACGCAGGGTTCCCCTACATATTGTCCAGAGGAAATTAAAGCACAGCAGCAGAAAAAGGGCAATAGCAACGCTAGTTAGGAGGTGAGTGACAGCGCGGGCCTTGACAACGGCCTAATAATTCGGAATCCACTCCCAAGAGTAAAAGCGATGGCTAAAGAGGCAACCTTATCTACGACCAATCAGAGCAGGAGGACACTGTTGTCATAGCGTCACGGCAGACATGAATAATGACCCTGTTTATTTTCTTCCCTCTGTGATCTCCTCCTACCCTGGAGAAAATCTATTTGAATCAAACACTTAAAGAGCAGAGAGGTGCTGGGACTGAAGAGTGAAGGTGGAGCTGACGAGTGCAGCGCAAAACTGAGGGGATAGAGAGGGTGCAGCGCTGTCAGGAATGGAAAATGATGTTGTTAAAGAGAAAATTATTTGTACAAAGTAAATAGCAGGGTGTATTTCTTGTGTGAGGTTGTACCTATCTTTGTAAAAACAATGTCTTAAAGTTATTGAGTACCAGACACAACATAATTGTAATGAGTCAGAAAAAGGATGGAGACATGCTGCTAACACATCTGAAAACTTGAAGCCGTGGGAGATAGTATAGCTGCAGAAGGGCAGAGGTAATAGGATTGAGAAGCTATAAAAAGGTTGCTAATGAAGGCACACTGGTGCTGCTGCGTGACATTATGGTTATGAGGTCAAGTTCCACTAGGAAACCCTACACATTTCCCACTGGCCTATGTCCCTGTTGACCCTGCCTCTACACACTCTGCACTCTCTCACGCTGCCTTGCTGGTCTTTATCTCTTTTTTTCCTGGGTTGTTTAGTGTCATGGGGTGCTAATTTCATCAAACTATTGCACTGTAAATCTGAGACAAACCTTTCAGTGCACATGAAGGAGACCGCAAACAAACACATGTCTAGGAAAAGGTTGAATGGAGCTCCAGACATGACTGCAATGGCATCAACACAATTACAGACTATTTATAGACTCTCAGTGGACCCAGAGGCCCACATAACAAAAAAGATACTAATAGTGGCCACACCCTACATTATGTCCTTTATGTCATGCAAGTTTGGTATGATGAATACTAAATACAAAAAACGAGAGTGACTCCCAGCAAATGCTCCTTGGTGGCCTACCAAAGGGAAGAAAAGATGAAGGGAGGGAGATATTTATATCTAGAGGAGAGGAAAAGACAACATGTGTGGAAGAGACAGAGAGAGAGAAAGAGAGAGAGAGAGAGAGAGAGAAAGAGAGAGACAGGAAATCCCACTGTGACTCTAAACAAAGCCAGATCACACTGGTTTGTGTCTCGCATGGCACACTGTCATGTGGCTCAGCAGACACAATAGTCCACACAGACCCCCATCCTCTACAGGACAAGGTGACACCAGCCCTCATTAGGCTGTTTGAAAAGATATCCAGGACACAATTGGTGTCCTGTCAATTGGTGACATTCTCTTCTCAGTTACATATGGGGGAGAAATTATTTCAAATATGGAAGAAGGAATAAGCCTTCAGAAATGATAGTCGCACAGAGACTATTACACCACATACACATACACCAAAACTATTTCTGCTCTCCAGAGGAGCTATTTGCTCTGCCACCAGCTCTCGTTCAGATACGATGGCCTGGTTTTATGTTGGCTGTGTCCCAGCAGCTCTGATTAATTTTCTTTGTGCTACATTGGTTTTGTCAGGGTTGGGTCCGTTCATCTGTCTACCCAGCACTCGTCCAACAAGGATGGAACCTTGAACTTTGCACTTGACTTTAAAAAAAAAAGAGCATTATTATAAATCAGATGGTAACCATTAAATCGCTGATATGAATGTGAGCACAGAACTGAGGGAAATTAGTATAAGGAGGGACGCATCAGCTAATGAAGAATAAAAAATATAATTTTGAAATTATAAAAACACTGAATCCTGTTGGGCTATTTTACAGCAGTATTAATACAACTTTTTGGCCACTTTGGGGCAGCAAAAAGACCTGTAAACGCAACACTGGCATAATATCACCATACAAAGTTGTTATTGTGAACATGTTAGCAAAAAGGTTGCCTATTAGCATTCATTTGGAGTTGTGTTTGTGGCCACACCACAAATTAAGTCCAATATTCACTCCTCTTTTTGATTGAGGGATATATTTTGGCTTTTAGCTGCTAATTGCATGGCTATGTTCACCAGCTACTCGCTAACTTTGTCTGTCTGTGGTTTGGCAGCATACAGTGGGTCTACCAGAGATTTGTTCCTGAAAACAGCTGCTTGCTGTGGCTGGAAACAAGGTTGATGAGAGTGGTGAGAAGGAGCACAGAAGAGTCATAAAGAAAGTAAACTTACTCAGTAATTTAGCTAGCCACGTTAGTCACCATTAGCTACTGGTCATACCAGACTAAGTAAGACTGTAAGAGTGCGGTTTATCACATGTCATCACTTGTTTATCATTTGTAAGAGAAAGAGTGTGTTATTTCTTCTTTCAAAAGTTACATAGCTTTAAAGGTTTCTGCACTGTTGATGGTGGCTTAGTCAGCTTGGTTTGAGGTCATACTTGATTTAGTTGTTTTATTTGGTTCAGCCACCTCTGGTTAGGTGCAGCTCAGGTTAGTGTTCTCACACTGTATTAAGATTGGTGGCATCCCAAGTGACAGTCCAGGAACTCCCAGACTCCCAGTGCTCCAGCTGGCACCTTTCTCATTAGCAGCAACAGGAGCAACAGACACACCGCTGTGCTTTAGCAGTGGAAGCTCCTGTTCATGTGAGCCCCAACACCATTGTCTGTTACCTCCGCCAGCACTCACCCAGGGAAACACATTAAACCCACCTAATAATGACAGGTAATACTTTTAAACTTCCACTTAACACTTATAGGCATAGGCAATAGGCATGGACTGAAGAGGTTTTGGTAAAGGCGTATTTTCGGGTGAGTAAATCCAGGTCTTGCTTGATCACCAAGATCCCCTGACTAGCTGACTTGCTTTCCGATCATCCCCTCCGAGGCCACAGGGATACCATGCAACACTCTCCCAGCCTCGACTGCCAGCCACTGTCACCATGACAACCCCCTTGAAGCTCGACAGGAGGTGGCTACGTGGACCTGCTTGTGAAAAGCAAGTCTGACGGTCTCCTTCTCTCTGTCTCTCCCTCCCTCCCTCCCTCCTCCTTCCTTCTATCCCTGATTTGTACCTTATTCAAAGCTCACCCAGCTTTGAACCATCTGTACTGCTCTAGTCTCTGTTCTATCTGTAGGTTTTTCTCTTATTTGTGTCAGATTGCTGTTTGCATTTGAGGTGCTGTGCTGCCTTCTTTACATGCTCAATACATCATGTTGGTCTGTGGCTCAATTTTCATAATTTGTAACACTGTGTTCTTAAAAGTGAAAGAGTACTCAATTACTAAGCTCCCTTCAGTCTTTAGAACAGTCAGACACCATCTTCAGGTGTAGATGTTTGAATTATATACCACACTTTTGCTGTCATATCACTTGATTGGATTAACAGGCATTACGCGACCACAGCATTGATCTTCATCTTCATCAAGATGTGGTCAATAGTATGGGAGTAATAATATGAGTGTTAAATAATGTGGAATAATTCACACCCCTGATTCTGAATGTAGAAGGGCTCTGCCTCTCTGCCTGTGAATGAGATGGGGTTTCCATGGAGACGGGAGGAGACTGTGTCTTCCACATTTGCCCCAGCATGATAGCTTGAAACACACACACACACACACACACACACACACACACACACACACACACACACATTCACAGTGGCTCAGCTGTAGTCTCCCCACCCTACATCACTTCTGCTTGTAACTTCGAACAGCAGAGCCTCATTTATCTTAACCTCCCACATCTTGCCAAAATGAATAAGTTGTATCTTGCGGCTCTTCAAGGGAGCTACAGCCAGTTCAGCTTTCTACACAAACACACAGGCCTGTAGATTCAAACTAGTGACCTATGATCCTGACCTTGCTTCTCTAACGTTAAGGCTACTGCACTTTTAACCTCCTTGAATGTGTCTTATTGATGGGCAGCTACTCCTGCAGAAGGCTTGGTCTCTATAAATATTATATGATGGTTAAGAGTAATTTGCTTAAATAACCTGCACATGTATTGAAACACACTGTCTAAAAGTCACATTAGCATGATAGATTTATGTGTCTTTCAGACCAATGAATTATATTAAATTTAATTAAGTTACATTACAGGCTCTTTGGCTTTGCTTCAGTATATTCCACATATTTACAATATTCTGTTGAATTGGATGTGTAGGTAGGAGTATTCAAATGATCCTCAACATTCAATAATATCTGTAAGCCTGCATATGTTATTAGCTCTTATTTATTTTATTATTTAGTCCCTTAAAACACTACGCACTTTTGTAGCAAAGTCTGAAACAAGCCATTTTTGCGGCCTTCGTCAAACTTTTCCCTAAGTTGTGCAATGCTTGCATGCACAAAGTGCACCACAACCCCATTCAGTAAACTACTAATATAGGTAGGAAATCTATGCCTGGACCATCCATCTCCTGAATGAATCCCACCTCATCTCCTCTCCCTCTCAATTATTCATGCATTTCAGATGAAGAAGAGAATCCAGACTCAGCATCTATATTTAAACTCTGGCTGGTCCATGGTGACTGTATAAATAGAAACAGTATAGGGTCTGGTCTGGCACACCAAAGGAGGCTGTTTTCATCAGGAGTACGCAGCATTTATAAGGATTGGAAGGAGATGAAAGACAGCTTAGTCAGTGTTGTGTAGAGGCATTTCTGGATTGAGGAAATATCCTAGAGCAGTTATAGAGGTAAGGGAATGCGTGGAAAAGCTTAACCTGTTTCTGCTGTCCATTAAATGTCTAAAAAAAATCTTATCCCCATGGTAGTCTCCCCACTGCACAAAATAACTTGTCCTTAGCAATGGTGAACAGTCACATGTGACTTGTGACATGTATTGCACAGTATATAAAGTATAAGGTACGAGATATATAAAGAGCCAGGTCTAACACATTGTTCAGGGATATTGCTTCTATATTGCCTAATAATGAATGTATGATGCAGTTCACGCAGTCTTGCAGTCCATGACAGTTTATTTATTACAGAAATCAGAGAACGTCACGGTATACTCTGCAGATAGCAGCACAGAAGGAAAATGTAAACATGAGAGAAGCATTGATTTGAAACGCAAAGAGAGATGCAGACAGAGAAAGACACACACAACCCCCTCTGTGCACAAACACACATACACACAGTCAATCAACAATGATGCCTGAATAGAAGGCAGCTGCAAGTCTCAGCATCACAGAAATGACAGTTGCCATGGTGATAGTGACAGTGAACTTTTAAACATTTTAGTGATGGCAGTGAAAGGGAAATAAAAGAGAGAAATGGAGAGAGAGCACAAAAACATTCAAAAACATGAGAAACAAAGACAAGACTTGAACGACCTAGACTGAACGATGTGAATGTCACATATTACACACACGGAGCAAGAGCAATACAAAGCAAGAATACTCCTAATCCTGGACTCAAACACATGCTTACTGCAGATAGTCTACTTACTAACAGCGTAACATTACACTGAGTCCATATTTCACAGTTTGTGAGAGCTCAGATCAGTGGCCATTCAGTGTCAGTGCTGTTAATCCCTTTGAGAGTTATACTCAGATTAACCTTAATCCTTGAAGTTTTGGTAATTGGACAGCTATAAGCATATGGTTTTTGTACTTAAAACAGCCACTGTTGTATTGGTCCTGAAATAATTCAATAGCCATCCTGACTGTGCTTTAAATACCTGTCAGGTCAAACAGAACATAGGAGAACATACTGTAGCACAAAGGATGAGCACAATATACATACGCTGTGTAATTCAATTACTGCAGCATGTACAGGAGGCTCTGTGCTGTGATGTACATAAATGTGCAAGAAGATAATTAACCAATCACTAGGCCCCGTCCCCCTTAGTTACTGTTGCTATGCATGTCAAGCTCTCCATTCCGTTCTCACATAGCACATAATGCAGTTTACAATGATAATGGTGACAGATTTACCACTCGAAATTCTTAGTACTTTTTGAAACAATGATTGTCCATGTCTATGATTTCAGGGGTAAACAAAAGCAGTCTTCTCCTTTCAACCCAGGAACCGTCGATATTGCAGGCTGAATCGACAACTGCTGTTGGCATATTTGATCAGCTGGTAACTAGCTCATTAAGCTAACGTTAGCTATGTGAGTTGGTTGTAAACGCCGTCTCTGGCTGACTTTTTAAGGTTTCAAGCTGACTCGTCTTACAAGGACATCCTTGTAAAATAGGTCTTAAATATACACTTGATGGCTACATGATATCGTGCTAAAAGACTGAGGCTGAAGCTGCATGTCCGAGGCAAATAGCGAGTCAGCATCCTCACCGGTTGATGATCCACGTAGAAGACATGAAAATAAAGAAACAGCATTGTTCTTGTATTGTAGAGCCAGTTGGTCCTAGTATAAGTATGATGAGGAAAATGTACGATCAAATTGTTATTTCGTTCTAAAGTAACCCTGTTTAGCTGCCTAGCTTACATGCTTGGACAAACAACACAGAGGTTATATTATTGTTTTGCATTTTCAAACAGTATGTTTCACTTTTAACAGGCTTTTAGGATGAAGACTAATTGATTGACAGCATGGATTACGAGTTAGGCTGGAGCTGCTGGAGTAAAAACTCCCCTAAAGCCAATAAGAACAGGACAAAGCCACTAATGTTACCCTAAACTCTGACATAGTAGCATGCGGAACCAGGTTCCACACAGTGGAGAAATTCTACACAGTGGATGTGCTATTGTGAACAGGGCTTTTTAAAAACGTAACCTTTAACCCCACAAAATAATGTAGTTTGAAACGCTCCTTGACCTTGGAGGTAACGCTAAACCAGTAAGCTGGATATTCTAACTAACTTACGTTAGAGCAGACAAACACACTGTGTAATCAATTCCTCACACTTTTGCTTTTGTATTTTTGCTTTTGAAAAGGCTAAAAAAAAAAAAAAAAAAAAAAGACACCACCCTCCAAACTCTTTAAAAGCTGTCACTTTTACTACAGCCCCACGTTCACTGCTTTCATCATGTGGAGAAGGAGAACTCCAAAGCTTGACAGACCTGCCGTCGTGTCTATACGGTTGCTAAGCTGTATTTCAACAATCACTGTTCAGGGGAGGGGTGGTCAATTGGAATTTAGAAGGAGCATTAGTAATACCTGATGACAGTAAAGAAATAAAAAAAAATGTAGTATGAAAAAATAGAAGTGTGATGATATGTGTCCAAGTGGTGTGTGTATGAGAGTGTGTGTGCCTGCCCTGCATTTGGGCTTGCGTGTTGAAACCTGAAAGTAGTCCCCAGGCCAGGTGAAAGTGCTCATCAAGGTGAAAGGCTTCTCGCACCAGCAGTCAAGTGCTCTCTCCCTACTCTCACTATCGGCTGTTGGCTTGATGAAGGTTTCTCCTTCACCTTAGTGGATTCTATTTCTGCCTCTGGCCTTCACACGTTCCTCAAAGTCATTCATTCATCTCAACACACAACCTGCGCAGTGTGCAGAGTGAAATCCCCCAATGAGGAAAGCTGCTGCAACAGCTACAACAAGTGGAGCAGCGTCTGGACCCGAGAGTACTGATTTATAGAGCGTGTTGTTCTGTGCACACATATAGATGTTGAGGATTGGATATGGTGTGCAGTGGGTTGCATATCACAGTAATGGTTACATGGCCTCTCTTCAGGGCCACGGCCAGCAGATGTCTCTGGGCCACTCTGATGTGTTGTGTAAGAAATGGTAAGGAAAGGAGATGAACAAATGGGGGGAAAAAATCACATATACCTGTTATATCCCATAAATTGCATAGTGCAGACATAAAGTGTCAGTTCATACTGTTTGGCAGCAAAAAGAAAAAGAAAAAAAACACAATATACTGTCAAAATATATTTTAATAGAGTAAAGCCTGTGAGCTAGTTCAGGCAGACAACTCGAGTTGTGCTGTTACACTCAAACTCTACTTGATGCAACATACAGTATATCCATTGCACCCTCTGCTAAGGCGGTCTACTGTATATCTTATCTGACAATGCCCTGTCCACTGTTCTGCTCTGCCATGCTCCTGCTGAACCCCCTCATTTGCAAACTCTGCTGTAACACTGATGCAAACACTTGCCACTGCAGCTGCTGCTCGTATAACATTTCATAAACTCCGTCTCCACCTGTAGGCTCTGATTCTAAGTTACTCTGGAGGAGAGTTTATTATTGACACTCCCCAACATCTGCTGTGCTGATCTTGTGGGAGCAGAGGCCTGAGCCTGGACACCAAATATCAGCTCATATCATACTCTGTACTCACATAAAATAAATCCATTCCACGTGGGTTAACTGACTGTAGTGGTTATTTTCCACTTCATTGGACAGTGTGCAATGGAGAAAGTGTGGAATGACATGCGACAAAGGTCCCATGTCAGATCCATATGGATCCATCACGGTGTGCATCTTCACCAACTGAGCCACCATGATATACTTGAACATGTGACTTTCTCAGTATTCATTGTAGTGACTCATACTTACAGGCATGGCAGATGTTACTTATAGGTTGTATTAAAGTAAAACCAAATAAATGCAAATTTAGACTTATATTTTAGTTTATACCTTTGAAAACTTGGTGTGAAACCGGCATTTCCTTCTTCTGTCTTTTGTTTTGGATTTAAATTCTACAATGCTAACTCTAAATCTGTGTTCACACCGATGTTAGTACTGTTTTATTGTACTTACAGGCTCTTCATTCTTTGAAGTGGCACCACTGTTTCCACTGCCACAAACACAGGATTGTCTAGCAAGCACACCTTACACCCTGTAGCATTGTGCTTATTTACTATTTACCTCACAATCATTGAGACAGAAAACTATTGCTGCCATGCTAACTCCCCAGAGTTGTGAAATCAAAAAAAGTCTTTACAGTTTTTTCCCAGGATCCCTAAATATTATCAGAAAAGGGAACAATGTTGCTCAGTCTTCAAAACTCAAACAAAGTCAGTATTTTACAGTATACTGTGTCATACATTCGTGTATGATTCAGCAGTTGTGACAGTCGTTGAGAGCTGAACTCTTAAGGGTTAGCACTGATTCAGGAAAACTGACAGTTTCATTTTTAATCACTCACTCGCTTACTGACTTACAGAGCATACTTGTAAGTCTACAGTCTGAGTGAGACTGCTTTTTACTGGACAGTGCGACCTCTATGTCACTCCAACCGTAAGACTAAAACGACCATGTCTTCAATAAAATATACTAGCTACTACACTGCCAAGGTTCCTCTTTTTCACAGAGGAAAGGACCCGAAACATAATGTATGGCTTCATGTTGAGGAGACACAGGCTGATCACTGTTGTTTTTTTTCTCATGATACATTTTGCTGTGCAGACATTAGAAAGTATTACATAAACATGCTTGTCCATGTTCAAATTGCCTTAGGAGTCCTTTCTTTTTCAAAATGCTAAATATTTTATGATTATTTTAACTATACGTGCATTTTCTGTGTCCCAGAATGACTTTGTTGCAAAACGTGTCTATCGAGACAACTCATGATGAGAATTAATTTAGAAGATTTGTGTCTTTGATGCTGAACTTTCTACTCTCATAACAAAACAAAAAAACAAAATACTAACCAGATGCTTTTGTTCTTTTAGCCTCTGGGAATTTGGGTGATTGCACCGCGTATGAGCCTCGTTCTTTAGAATTTAATCTGGTCTGAAGGCAACTGCAAACTGGAATGGCTAATACTCTCCATGAAAGTGATTATCAAAGACTTTTTCCCAGGTTATCCAGGTTCAACTGATTCTAACTTGTACAATTTAGTCAGGAGATAATCATGTTATCAAATCGGTCATACATATATGTGTAAACATTTCCAATATGTGCATCAAATCAAATTCTAATTAAATTAAATTAATTTAAATCTTTCTCACAACTCAGAATATTTCAGTACCTTGAATGTGCTTACATGCAGACTAATATCTAATTAGTAGTCTGGACACATAATATTTTATTACTAAGTTGAAACATGTACTGTAAACTTTTTATAATTATAATAACACAGAAAAACTCTTATCCCATGTATGAAAACTTGTCAAATACTAAAATGATGTCAGTTGTGGTTTTGTTATAATGTTAAGTCTATGTTATTTTTTCATAAATACAGCAATATTTCTGTGTGTAATGTGAAGGTCCAAACAGCATAACCCACATTTAACCTTAATAATCAAACATGACCTTAATGTTTATAATTTAGAATAGTGAAAATATTAAAGAAATTATTGTTGCTGTCATGTGAGGCCCTACAGACGCAGTCCTATGATGCATAATGAGTCCCATACCTGTAAGAAACAGAAATTTGAGCAATACTACAACGTCATGCGCTGACAACCCAGCACTGGAAGTGTTCTTCCCTCGGGCTAAAGAAGAGTGAACATTCAACTATCGTCAGCTGATAGATTCTATCTTTCACTTGGTCATAAACTTTCTTTTTTATTTTCTGTTTCTCTGGCTCAGATTCAGCCTCCATGTCTCACAGTAATTTTCTCGTTCATTTTTACAGTCTCCAGCACTCCAGATCGCTTGATCTATCTCTGTTTTTTTTTCTCCATTACAGTCTTTGCTCCTCAGGCTTCCTCCTCTTGGGGACAGTGAAGTCTTAGTGTCTTTCGCTCAGTGCTCACGTAACAGCTCAACTCCAAATTGAAGGAGCAAAGGAGCTGTCTTGCTTTGCAGTGGCAATGCACAATTGTTGACCACTGACTTGTCATCCACTACACAACCTCAAAGCCATTTCTATGGAATGAAGGCGTATTCTGTTCATCAGTGACAAAATCATTTGAGAGATCTGAAATACATTCTTACTTTTGTTTTACCTTTCTTTTCAACACATCTGTGCAATCACTCTGCATAAAAGTCAGGATTGTTGCTCAGATGACCACAGTTATGTAATTTACACTTGTGAATTTTAGTCACCAAACAGACACCAAACATGTTCACTGAAATAATTTCTACATAAGTAAATAGAGCAAAACAAATAAACTGTCTATACTAAAAATACTCTGCAGCAGTGAAACATACCAGAGCTGTGCCCCAGTGCAAGCTTGAAAAGCTGAGATGACACTACAAATCCTGAACTATCCACTACAAAATGCATGACATGACTTGTAAAATACTCACAAACACGACTCAACCACTAGAGAATCAGACCCCTGCACGTTAACAGTGAATGAGCTTTAAAATATGCAGCACAAAGTTAAAACAGCTACTAAATAATCCCGAACTCTTTCCAAAACCTCTGTCCAACATTAACCAAGAATTATACAAATAAATATCAATTAAATAAACAGCGAGAAGCTAGTATGACTGATGACCATAATCTTGATCATGTTCACTGTGGCTTGGCCTTTCTATCCTTGGTCATATGGCCTGCACTCTCATGTTTCATCACATAATATACCATCAAATGATAATTACCACCGCAAGTGTGGTTATGTAATCATCTCCGTTCCCCCGTTTGTTTGTTTGTTTGTTTATGTGTGACTGAACCAGCGTATAATTTGCCATGGACATTCAGAAGAAGAAACACTGGTTTTGGAGACCCCCATGACCTTCTCTCTATTGTCACCATCAGGCCAAATATTCAACTTTCTAATGACTGTGTCTCCTGACCTGAAGCAAAACGTTAGTGATGCACAATGATGCTGCCAACAGAAAAAGACTCCACTGATACCAAGAATACCACAATCCTTTCCCTTACTGTTACCATCAGGCCAAACTTCTGCTACTATTGTGTAATCTACCCAGCAGACTGTTGACTGTGACAGCTACGTGGGGGGATTATCAGGCCTTAGTGGACATCTGCACTCTACTGAGTGTTTTCCCAAAGAAGTGCTTACCCTTAATGCATAAAGTATGTAAAAAGGTGAATTTATGATTTCATCTGTTGTTCCTGCTGTAACTATCAGACCAAAACCAGCAGGCTTTGAAGACAAACCAGTTGACCAGCGCACACTGCTGGTACTTTCAACTAGATCTGGGTTAATGCATGTGTATGAACATAAAATTGTACAGTTTAAACTAATCTTTTTATATTAAAAATAGATCAAATGCCATGACTACATAATGGACCCACAGTTTATCTCACAACTCTGCAGTTCTCCTCAGCTCTAAGGAACATTTTAGCATCTGTTAGCGCTGATTTGACCCAGACAGGGTGTTTCCTAATACTGTAAGCTACCTGTCCAGCACCAAACGGCAGACAAAGTTAGCGACTAGCTGGTTAACACACTTCCATTAGTCAGGTGGCCAAAAATACGCCTCCAACAGAATGCTAATGCTTCTCTGTGTCTGCTGGATGTGTACTGTTTGCTAACATGTTTGCCATATCATCTTCATAAGGTGATATGGCAATTATTTTTTAAAATTTCATATTTACAGCTTGTTCCGCTGACCCCAAGTGGCCAAAAAATTAAGTAACGCTAGGTTTAAGTTTCTTGGATCAAGATGTGCAATCCAACAAATGCTGTATGTTTTTGTCAGTGTCACCAAATTGTTTTTGGTGCCCCACCAAGTATTGTCAATAACATACTTATCCTCTCACATAGTTGATCCAGTCTTCACCATATCTGAGGAAAAGCATCTTCTGGGTGCCGTCATCATGGCATATAAACAGAATTTTGTTGCTCCAAACTGTTTTGGCTGTGACTTGCAAATGAATTTGCAACGAGGATGCAGGATAGGGAAGGGAGCCATTTCTCTGCATTATAAGATCATGATCATAATTGCTCAGCAGATACACAAATCCTCAATGTGCCACCATCCATCTGGCCAAATGTTAGGTCAACTTTCTGGCTCACAACATTCTTGGACACACTGGAAAAGAAAATAACTGAGTTTTATAGATCAAAACAAAAAAAAAACAAAAAACAAAAAAAAACGAAACGTGGTCTTGTCAATTTCAGCTGGTAAAATCAACTGCCACGAGTTTTGTCAAAAAGGTTCATCGTTATGAGTCTAAAAACAGCAGCTCAGCTTCACACTCCAGCCCTTTAGCCTTTGAATGTACAGGTTTGCAGGCTCTGTCAGTTATTTTACTGTCAAAGTTCTTTATTAATACATTTTTGACACATATAGTAGTAATTTAAGTAACACCATTAATTACATTAATCTAAAGATGGTTTTACTCTCAATGTCAGGCTTAATCTCCTGAGGTTTCCAGTCTGTCTGAGCTTGCTGCATGTGTGTGTGTGTGTGTGTGTGTGTAACTTCATCACAAGAATTCACTATAAACTCTGGGGATACACTACATTAGAAACGGTGTGTAATATGCAAATGCATGTGTGTGAAATCGAGCTGTTAATCAATTCCCTTAGCTCTTCCCTGTCAATAAATCAATACGTTAAGCAGACTAATAGCTAAAAGCGAAATATGGACCAGAGGAGGTTTTGAGATTTTGCGTTTATTTCAACTTTAACCTCCAGATGTTGCAGTAAGGTTTTTATAGGTGCATTTGAATCTGACTTCAGGGCCAGTTAGAAGAGACATAACCACTCAGAGGCACTGCTGTTGACGAGGAGACACTGTGACAGACAGAGAGAGCAACCGGCATGAAAGCAATCACTGAGGCACTCAATCTCCGAGTACACATGATCCCGGCTTATAGCTCTGCACCTCACAAACCCAGACAACATGGACAAATAACCTGGGGAAGTATGATATGTTATTTCCCCCTAGTCTCCTATCAAGAACAAATTTGTGACTTCAGTATCACATGGTTACTCTGCAGCTTCCTGCCAAAGTTACATGATATGTTTGATACTTAAATATGTTACTGCCCTCTTTCTCTGTGGTGAAAATGTGTTAAATGTGTACACAAAAATATCCCCTCATTGAATAATCAATTGAATAGGGAGCTCTGACTCATACAAGCATAACTGCATTACAGTAGTCCAGGTGGGAAAAAGTGGAACATGTAGGCCTACAACTTTATGTAAATCACCTGGAGAAAAACGGGACCAAGTTTTGAGAGAGAGAAAAGAAAAAAAAAACATGACTGGACAAAATCTGCATCAAAACTAACAGCAAGATTTCTGGTGAAGCCTAGCTTACTGTTAAAATGGCTGGTGGAAATTGCTGGTCAAATTAATATGACTTTAAATTTATCATCATCAAGTTTTTAAAAAGTTGGGCATTTGATGTTATTATGGCAGGCAAGAAGAATTAGTTGGATTGCACAGTGACAAATAACTGTGTGTCATCATTGTGGCTTTTTATCGCCTGACAGAGGGAAAGCATGTACGAATGTCATCTGAAAACAACAGTGTGCCAAGAATGGACCCTTGGGGAACGCCACAATTAAACTAACTTACACAGGAGTCTGCTGTTACAACAGAGAAGGTCCTGTTATGTAACAGGTTTAAAACTGCACTCTTAAGACCTACTCAAGTTTCTAGATGATGTAGGAAATCAGAGGAATGAATCAGTCAAAAGCAGCACTACAATCTAAAACTAAACTGTCAAAAGAGGGTCATTGGTGACCTTGACAAGAGCCGTCTCAGTGCTATAACAAGCTGTAAAATCTGACAATTCAGAGCTGGATCTTCACAAACATACGAAGATCAGGCTGAACCTGTCCCTCTTCCCAAAATGAGACTGTCCAGAATTCCACACACCAAAAAAGTTGATGAGGTCTGTCTGAATGCCTCAACCCCACTTCAACCAAAATGATTTATGGGATTTGTGAAAAAGAAAGCTACATTTCAACATCCTTTAAAATGAATCAGGAATCATTGGTCTTTCATGAAATATTCAGTCTAGAAATGCAGACTCTGGATGACCGAGCCCCTCAATTGGGACACAGCATTCTAGTCCTGTTTTTATATGACTTCCTATACATCATCATCCATTTGACTGGCTGTGACTTCACAGCTGTCAGAAATGGTGATTGATTCTAGTCTGGTTGCTTCATGTCTTGGATTCTGTTGCAGACTGATTTATGAGCAGGAATATAGCCAAACCGCATTTATATGTCATCTTAAGTGTGACATGAGAGGAACATAATTGGAATTTGTTGCCTGCCATCTGATGCACAATACCCACTGACAGAGCAGGAATTGGTAATTCTCCATTTTTGGACGTATGGAGGACAAAAATGACAGCAACATTCATGTTCAGCTTTGGTTTCTTCTCTAAATTGGTTGAAGCCAAACCCATGGAGATACTGGATTCCACTTCTCCGCTAAGCATCAAACTGAATCTTAAAAATGTTACTGAAAACTATCTCAAATGTGATTATTTACAGTTGGGCTTGGTGTATCTGAGTTCTTCAGTAATGGATGTCTGGGGAGAGGGAAATATTTTGACAGATACTCCTTAAATTAAGTAAAATTTCCATAAAGATTTTACTCAGAAATTGTAAATCCTACACTGTAGCATCCTAATAATTAGTCAGGAGATTCACATCATTACTTTTTAAATGAATGCTTTGTTTGTTAGTGACCGTATGAAGAAGGATTATTTGCTTGTTAAGTGATATTATTAGCATCCTAATCTGGTGCAGTCTAATAGCTCTTATTCGGTATTATTAATGACAGAAACCACCCAAATCTAAGATGAAGTTATATAAATGCTACTGCAGGTGAAAAAAGGATTTTCTTGGTGCCAATCTGACTATTCGGCTCTGTTTTGCCAGCGGTCAGACGCAATCTTATTTTATGGTGAGTCAAATCAGATTTGAGCCAGAGACAGACAATGCTGTGACTTACAAAGAATGTAAACAGAGAGAGGGAAGCTTCAAATTGGGCCTGGAGTCTCCTGGAGAATAATTAATGTGACATTTCCCTGACATTTAGTCGGAGGTATAGTAGAGGAGCCTGAAGAAGGGGAGGAAGGAAGCAGAGATTTGAGCCAGTGAGGGAAAAGAGAGACAGGAAGGACGACAGGGCAGGAAGAACACAGGCAGCAACACTGGATTTCTCCCTGAATATTTGAGAAATATTGTTGTCTGTACAGACATTAAAATATTGGAACTAAGCACAAGTGCAATTACACACAAACACACAGAAACACAAATAGACCTACTCTAATGTTCAGTACCCGCTCCTTCAGTGATGATAAAATTATACTTTTGTTGCTTGGTAACCATTTGTTTTGTGCTAATCTCTACCATTCACCATCTGTTTATGGGCTGTTACACACACATTTCCATCTCTGACCCAGGACAGGAGAGCACAGCTGATGAGCTAACACTGGGACAGTCTGTGGTTGAAGCTGGACCGCTCGACAAGCCCGCAGTTTGTTCCAGCCTATTAAAAAATGACTAAGACAATGCATCAGCCCCTATCAATGCTTTTAGTAGTTTGGTCTGTGGTTCCACATTGCCCTTTTAAGCTAATTAGGAATTGATCAACTCTGCTGTGTCAAGAATGCTCTCTTTTCTGGCACGCCATCCTCTGCTTTTTTTAATCGTAAGCACTGCACCCACTTATCAATTGGTGGTTATTGAGAGTTGGATTTGCAGGAAACAATATGCATAAGCACTTTGCTGTGTCATTATTCAAAGCTAAGAGCACCCATCTTGGTTAAGCACTTCAATACTGTTCTCCAGTGATATTTTGATAAATTGCAGATATCAGGGTGCGATAATGGAGATGGCAACGTACGGTCGGCTCAGAGTGGTCATCTCCTTTTTGTAGGCTACAGCACTTTCTTGGCCCTAACACAATAAACATTGATTTTACATCTCTTTGATTCCTATGAAGAAGACATTTCACTGACAGACTCGCAGCACTCATCTCAGTCTGTTTGTGGGGCAGCGCTGACAGTTCTCACAAATCCTCACCGCAAAGCATCAGCCAGCACAAACTGCTAATACTCTTATTTTCTATATGTTTGCCGAACAAGGCATTCTGCTCCCTTTAAAACAGTGTTGGAAAAAGACAGCGTCCTCTTTGATCCCTCCAATCTGATCTGGAAGAGTGTGATCAAAGGCTGCTCATGTTTGCACACTGCTGTGGTCTCCCAGGTTGCAGTTGCAGGTGTGGCTCTGAAAAGTCTTTTTGCACCGACTAAAGGTGAGCACTCCTAAAAGTGGCCTTCAGATAAGGAAATAACGTGCAGCAGGGTGAGGACCTCAACATCTAATCATGACTGGGGGCATTCAACACACGGATGTTACAAACAAAATGCAGCGTTACATGCTCGTTCAACCAAATATTTCATAATATTAACACACCGCATGGGTTTTAAATTCTAACAGCTGCTGTGCTGTAAATTGCTTGAGTGTGGTCTGACTGCTTTCTTAACTGTTCATAGTTACCAGCTAGCCTTTTCTGGGTTTCTAACATTTCTCTCTTGCTCTAGTTGTTTATTAAAATATGTGCTATGATAATGACATGTCACAACCAATCTTCTATTGATCAAAAAGTGCTCCTCCCAAGCATTGATTAATCCGAATGATTCAAACAATCCAAAATCATTTCTGACTCATCGTTTATGTGTACAAAGATATAATTCAATATCCCAGCCTCCTGCAGAATATCTCAAATTCAATTGGCTCAGGATGATGCAGGGTGGGGTTGTCACAGACAAACACAACAGAATGCGAAAGGACAATCGAAAGAAATTGCTTCAAGAGTCAAATATGTATTTTTCATGTTCTCAGCGAGAGCAGCTAAGTGATATTTAAATTATTTATTGGTGCATTAGGTCAGACAAAGTGTAAGCATGCATGTGTGTTGTCTGGATGCTTGTGCATTTGTACATCTGTGTGTGTTTTTTTTGTGTGTATGATGGTTCTGCAGTGAAGAAAAGATAGACATATAGTCATATTTTCAAGAGCGAGTTAATGATATGTCAATGTACTTTTGTTTCAAGTTTGGTAATAAGAGCATTACAGGAGATACAGATAATGAACCTTGTGTCATGTTTTAACGATGGTAAATAGCGATGCATTCAGAGAGCCACTTCCACTGTTACCAAACAGTCATCTGACTGTTATGACATACTTTTTCTAGTTCTTGAACAACGATAATGGCACATAATAGAGCACACATCCCACACTGATAAATCACATCCACTGGCTTTCTCTATAATTTCCACATAAGTAAACACCAAAGCACAACACATGGAGGCATCCTGATTGACCCATTTTGTGCAACTGTAAATGCCTTTTAAAATGTGTTAGTAGGCCTGAAAAGTCCATGGTACATTTTCACAGGAGCAAAACTTTTGTTTTCCTCTTAGTTTTCTCTGTAAATAATGGCAATTATCAATGTTCGGTTGCCCCTGTTACTCACACAGAACACTTTGCAGTGCACAATCACATAAAGGCTGTGGTCTTATGCACAAGCATTTTTATGGTAGGCCTATTAATAAAGATTCAATGGTCTACAACAGTACACCATCACGTTAGTTCATTTCAAAATGCCACAAATATTAACAAAAGACACATTACTTACTTCAGGGTACGTATCAATATGTCAAAGTATGACGCACTATAAAACAAGACTAACGCTGTGTCCCAAATTGCGTACTTGCGTACTCAAACTTAGTATTTTGAGTGCATAAGTGCGTTCACACTGGTAAGTACGGCAAAATGCAGTGTACTATAAGTACCCGGATGATGCACTCATAACGGTCAGAAAGTTGAGTGTGGAACGCTGCACACTTCTCACCCTCAATGGTCGCCATCTTGACTACGTAGCGGAAGGGGAGGGACCACCAACGTATGAAAATGGCGGCCGCGTTTGCGATTGTTACGGCTAAAAGTAAAAGCACGTTCATTTTTCATTAATTTTTAATATAATTGAATTAAAGTCAAGTGAGCAAACGTGCTGACAGATATTTTGGCGAGCGGTAAGCGCACAACAGCAGTATTCGATTTGGGATGACACTACCCTGTCAAAATTAACGCACTCCACAAGTCAGTACATAGTGTACACAGTATACTGCATGTAAGTGTACTAACGGGAGTACGCGATTTGAGACACAGCTTAAGAGTCTACAGCTATGCTAGCATCTATGTGAGGCTGTATATAGACACAGCGGTTGTTTGAGCTAAATGCTAATGACAGCATGCTAACATGCTCCCAGTGACAATGCTAACACGCTGACGTGAGCAGGTATAATGTTTACCATACTCACTGTCTTAGTTTAGTGTGTTAGCATACTAACATTTGCTAATTCACACTAAACACAAAGCACAGCTGAGGCTGATGAGAATGTCATTAGTTTTGCAAGTATTTGGTCATAAACCAAAGTACTGGACGATGGAGCTAGATTAAATGTTGAGGGATGTGTGTGTACAAAACCTCAAGGTGGTGCTAATGGAAAAGTCAGGAGATCACTAAAGGCAGTAGTGTTCATTCTCTTGGATCATGAATGTCTGAACCAAATTTCATGGCAATCCATCTAATAGTTGTTGAGATATTTCAATCTGGTGCACCAACCAACTGACAGACTGACCTCGCCATCCATAGAGTGTTTACATGTTTCTGTGTGTGTGCCTTTATGTGTCTGTGTGTAGGCCGGTACAAATCATCATCATGCTAGCGGAGGATTGCTCCAGCCAATCACGCACTCATCTCTTACACCCCAACATCCAATGACAATTACCTTTGCTGCAACAGATGAGCTGGGCTTTTCCAGGAGGTCCCAAAGCTTCTTACGTTTTTCGGCACAGCAAGTGTTGTCAAATTCTTCTCCCTCTCTGTCTTTCATATTGTCTGCCTCTCGTTTGAGCTCCTCATTCATTTGCTCCTTTTTCTGGTGGTACCTCGCCTGGCAACATGACTCCAGGTAGATCTCGTCAATGCCCCAGTAGTCGAGTTCTTGACTGAACGACAGGGCGCACATTTCTTCCATCATGTGCAGCTTACCCGTGCGGTAGAAGTTCAGAATTGACGTGAACGCGCCCGGATGTCGGTCAAAAAAGTACTCATTCTCCTCAAGGTTGTAGTCATCGCACACTTCCATCAGAGATTCATGGGTGTTGCAATCTCTTAATTTTCCCAAACGTGTCCGTGGTAGCCTATCTAACGTTCGCCACAAGACTTCATGTGGGAGACCCCCAACATTCAGCCTGACTCTGCGGAAACATGACTTGCTGCGAATGATGTCCACCGGTTCAGGTGGCAGCGATGATGTTGAGCGGGAGCCAGCTTTATTTAACTCTGCCAAGGATTTCTCCATGATGACTTTAGATTTGAGGAAGCAGGCAAACATCCAGGGTTATGGACTACAGTTGGTCCTGTTTTCTTTCATTATTGTATCTAAAGGATTCAAAAAACAAAACAAAATCATTAGTATTCTAGGATTAGACCCAAATGTCAAGACCCACACATCAATTGTCTGACTCTGAACTAATATGGTGGTAAAAGCTTTAGGCCGGGGCCCCAGGGGTAGCTTAGAGCAGTGGTTCCTAACCTGGGGGTCAGGAGTCAAGGGGTATAAGATCAATCTGACAAGTCACAAGATGATTTAAGAAGAAAGAAAGACAATAAAAAATGTTTTTGTTTCGCAAACCTACTTTGATTTTTCTGACTTTTTCTAATTTTTGCCTTTTTCTTGTTAAATATTGGGTGCTTTCACCTCTCCAGACTTCTAAAAACTCTTCAAATAAAATAATCCAAGAGGGCAAAATCACTCCTTGGTTGAACTACTCACAGCTAATGTCCAAACACATCTGTGATGAGGGGTCACAAGCCAAAAAGATTAGAAACCACTGGTTTCAAGCAGCATTTTTCAATCCAGGTCCAACCTGGTCCTACCATGCTAGCCCGTGATTAGATTGATGGATTGAAAATCGGCCTGCAGGGTCCTGAAGACCAGATTTCAAAATCACTGGTTGAAAGTGCTGAAATAAAGTATACTATCGTTTCAAGATATTTACTTCTCATTTTTGTTATCGACACATCTGCAGTTGCATCTTATATGAATTATTTTTATTAATTATTTTCTAAATTCTTTCCTCAATCAATAGAAATGTACTCATAGATGGAAGTTCTTGAGACCTATTTTCAGAATTGAAAATCGCTGGTTAAAAGGCTCCAGGGCAGTGAAATAAAGGACAGATAAAATGTACTATTATTATTATTTCAGGATGTTTCACTATTGATTACTGTTATCGCATCATCTGTATCGTCCTCCTTATTCCTTTATACTTTATTGTGCTCTGCAGGGAATATCAATCAAACTGGTGTTGGGTTGTTTTGACTAAGAATGGCATTTATCTGTTTTTGCAAATGAACTCTTCAAACATACCCTCACATTAGTGTTCTTCAGATGACTCACGCCTATTAGGAGTTAACACTGAAAATAAAATCTTGCTAAAAGTTTAGAAACCATTGAAAACAAGTGAGCAACTGGAAATAATTTAAAATCACTGATTTAAAAGGCTCCAGGGCAGAAAAATAAGACAGATAAATTGTATTATTATCTCTGGACTTTCACTCATCAGTTGCTGTTATCACATCATCTATAGTATCATCATCTTTGAATTATTTTAAAATGACAGTGTGTCCTGAATCTACAATAATAATAATAATAAATAATAATAAACCTAATAGCAGTCTGCAGAATCATACATTTCTATTTAGAAAAAATATTTGGCAACCATGACTAATAGATAAAGATTATCTTCTAATGACACTTTGTTGAATAAAATAACTTCCCACCAAAACGTTAAAACCAACTTGAACTGACTCCTTTTTTTGGCGACATCCCCTGTATGGTAACTGATACAATATTATTACCAATAATAAAATATTTGTCTTGATGACAAAAAACTGCACACAACTCAGACTGCCTCCTGCTGTGACTTATTTTGTTTGTCTGTTTGTATGTAGTAGTTTGTCATCCCTAGCACTTGGTTGATCACCGCTCCTGCTCATGTGACGCCCATGCAGTGCTGTGGGTGGGAACGCAGGACATCATGAGTGAGCGCTGTCCACTCTAATGGTGCTGAAACACCGGGAAGCGCTGTTCACTCCCTGAATCACGGCGAGCTCTCTTGGGGGAGGCAGTCTGACTCTCAGAAGAAAATATATAGCCTACATCTCCTCACAAAGGGTCCAACATATTTTATTATTATTATTATTTTTTTATCCATGTGTGACTGTAGACGGTGGCACGAGCGTCACATTTTACATGCATGCTGTTCATTTTGTTTATGTCTGTATGATGAGAGCGTGGAAGCCCAACAACACCTCAGGCCTGCAGATGTGACAACTGATCACTGTCGCACAAAGTTTCTCACACTTCACAAACACAATTAGGCCGAAGCATTATGTCAACATACATTACAAAGCACATACAAAATAAAAACATTAACACAGGATGTAGACATTGTTGTGTCGGCTTTTGGACATGCAGTAACAGGCTGCGGTGGAGCAGTAAAAAGAAATGTTAATTTGAAGGAGCCTCCACCCTCCTCTTAAGTCAAGGCTGCTCTATTCAGCATTAAACGCACCATTAAAACAAACAGCAGCCCAGCTCTTCCTGTGTACACACTGTACTGTTATGCGTAGCTAAATTGAGAACGATAATAAGCTCAGTGTGATGTTTAATCATCTACTGCAATGTTGTGAAAGCAAATCCTCCATCGTTAAGCATTTCTCTGTTTTTCAAAGGCTGCCTGCTCCATATTGGTGCAGTTTTAATGCACAGTAGTCAAATGCCACTGGTAATCTATTACATTTGCTACGTTACACATGATTCAAAGTCCAAAGATGGAAATAAGCTTAAAAAAAATACCGTAGTGAGTTGCTGTCATCCTGCACTAGAACCAAACCAGCACGTAGGCTACCGCTCTGTGAACAATCAGCCCGCTGATACAAACGGAGATGAAGCAGCAGCATTTAAAAAAAAGGAGGCGCCGTTATTGGTTTACTATTGCCAGGGTCTAACCCAATCCATTTCCCCCTCCTCTGTCTCCGACATGGCAGAGATATCCTCAGTTAGATCTACTGCCTACCCGCCGGTCTCCTTCTCCGCATATCGCACCGCCGTTTCGCCCGAAGATCAACAAGTATGCCGAGAGCCAATTCGGACAGACTACCTGTGTTTCCCAGTCAGCTGTGCGAGGAGGCGCCGCATCTCTCTGAAGGTGGATCCATGGCAGCTCAGCTTCCACATCTGATTAACTCTTTCAGCACCGCGCCTTGACGCTTGGCTGTATAAGAAGACTTATGAGCTCTGTTGTCTCGTGTGTCTCGGTGCAGGCTATACTGTTAGATAAAAGCACGATGTAATTATAGTGCACAAAAAAAGAGGGGTAAATATATGTAGGCTATGGTCTCGGGTCATATGATCTGAAGGCACAGAGCCAACAACATGAGCGAAAATCAATGACAGCACATGTTCAGAGGAAATGATTTAAACGATCTTCTAATATGAACTTAAGTCAGTTGAATGCTGTTTAATTAGATGAAGGTAGGTGGACTTCCTCCACTTGTCTCCACATATTTAGTGGTAGAAGAAGTAGGCCATTCAAATCCCCTACATTAGGCCTACATTAATGTAAAAATACTCCATTACAAAAAAAAGACCCGCATTCAAAATCCTACTTAACTCAAAGTACAGAAGAAGCTAAATGTACCTGAAGTACTCATTCTGCTGAAAAATGGACCCCGTGAATGATATATTATCATATATTACAGTATCAGGCTGTTGATGCATCAATGCATAAGGACATCTGGGGGGCGTGAAATGATTAATGGGGTAGGAAAGAAGAAGAAAAAAGAGGTCTGCAACACAAGTTTCTATTCATATATTCAGACTTTGGAGTAAATCTTTTTTTTTTTTGTGAAATATTGGATAATTTGACCTCTTTGGGCTTCAAACAGTTATTCAAGTGAAACCATCTTAGAGGTTTAGAGGGGAAATGTCTCTTTGGTGGAACTGCTAAATCTGAAACGTAGTAAGGGTCCCCAACATGCTGTTTTTGTAAGAGGTCATAAGCCAAAAAGGTTGGGAACCACTGGTTTAATCTTTAACAATTCATTTTATTTTCTAAACCCATGTGTTTTTATGTAAAATCTTAATCTGAAAAGTAATAAGGTAGTGGAGTAACAAGTACAGTATTTCCCTCTGAGATGTAGTGAAAAGTGAAGAGTAGAAGTATAAAGTAGCATAAAATGGAACAACTCAAGTACCTCAAAACTGTACTTAAGTACAGTACTTGAGTAAATGCACAAACTGGTCAATGAATAAACTGTTCTTCCATTTCCAGATAAGAAGCAACACAAAAGTTCAATTTCCCAGTAAGAATCTACTCCTTGTACCTCCTTGAAAAATCAAGGATCTATGAATATGCACTTTTTCATTTTAAAAGTTTAACTATTGGACACAAAATGTTTCCCACTTCACTCACTCTTCAAGTCCATTCTCTGTGTATGTGCGCTGGAAGTTTCCACATCACGTTACCTGTGAGTTGCAAACTGGACCATGATGCTTCCAAACTAGTTGTGATATGACAAGATCCTCTCGTACGTACACGTCTTAAACTCAGATTTCAGGTGAGCACAGAGAAACTATCCCCCTTCTGCAGATGAATGTGAAAACATCCTTCTAGTGTCAAACTCTGCACATACATCATTCTGCACAGTGAAGGTCAAACAAGTGAAGTAACAACAAAAACCTATTTTTGAGGGGAGGGGGACTTTAAAACCTACAAATGTTCAACTAGGTGTAGCCCAAAGTATGGAGGCAATTTGCAGTCTATCAAAAATGATAAATACATCAGTTTACTTTGTTTTTGCTTTTTTATTTATTAATAACAAACAACAAATTTAAATATATTGATGCACTGATAAAATAAAACTGAATAAATAGTGCTACAGTACGTATAACAAAAAGGTTTATCAATCAACAATTTTTACAGTTAATCAAATCATCAAGTCACATTTCATGCTGCATCCTCCTCAGTCTGTATCGGACCTGCAGATCTCCGTCCGGCTGGAGCATCCCAAAGCCGTAGCGACTGGAATTTACTGGCGGCAGTTTAGCCTCTGGTTCGCACATCTCCAGATCAAGATGGGTCAGGAGCAAGAACACAAATCTGGAGACACAAATGGGGGCAGAGCAGTTTAGAACAGGCGACAAACCACCCACTAATTAACAGGACTTATTAGACAATATTAACGTGAGCAAATGCAGGTTTCACACATCCAGATAAATCCAGAAAATATGTGAAATCCAGAAAATCACAAAATCTGAAATAAACAGCAAAACGCCTAAAAAGGTTCCCAGTCTACACATCAACATGAACTAACCCTGTGTTGTGGATTACAAGGATTGACCTTTAACCTTTGTAACTGGATACGATGTCTGACAAAGACACGATCTCCCAACTGACTGTCCCCTGTTACACCCTTAGTCTCTTTCATACAGTTCATTACGGAGTATAGGCAATTACTATATTACAGCTTGCTAATGATGATAGGGGACATGAAAGCAGGACTGAAACGATAATAGGGGGAATATTATGTGGAGATGGATTTTGCTGGTCTGGACTGGTAATCGGGATGAAATTGCAGGAAATGCTTTGATCATGATTGTATCACTTTAAAACTTAAGATACATCATGGAAAGATATAAATCTATAAAGAAAAGGCAGCTTTTTTTTTTCACACTCACTGTTTAATGGCTGCAACAGCAAACTCTTTCCCTACGCAGCTGTTTCTCCCTGCACCCCAGGGCATGATGTGGTACTTCAGCCTTTTTCCGTCCTTGTAGAATTTCTCCGTCACTGTCATATCGTCATTTAAGAAGCGATTATACTTGAAAATCTGTTAAGAAGAGATAAGGAAAAAAAGATATGAAGGCATACATTAGATGTGTGCATTATAATATCATGCAAATAGACTTGATCATATGTCTCCTGCTCCATATCTTCTGTTAAAAATAATATGTAATTATCACCTCTAACCATTGAAGACAAACAAACAGAATGAACATTGGGAATCGCTCTCGTGCTAGTTAACTCCTAGTTATTTAATTTGTAGGCATTTAGCAGCTTATCCCAAAGGGTGTATTCTGTCAGTAATTTAAATCACATTGCTTAATCCTGCCTCCTCAAGACTGCTTTGTGTACTATAATATGGCTTAAAAATATCACAATGGAGGTGCACAACAACTAAATGTATCATGATGGTGGAGGTTCCATACCCCACAAAATGTTACATGATTACAACATCTCGTGCACAAAAACAGTTGTGTTTTCATGTTTGGGCTGTTAATGCTTTGATCGCGGCCTGTGTTAGTGCACTTTGGGCTGGCACACAACAGTACCTGGGGTTCTTGGTGTATCTGTGGGTCCATTTGAGGGCTGAGGAAGGGGAACAGACACACTATGTCCCCCCGTCTCAGGTGGTACTCCTGTCCATTGGCCATGTGCAGGATCTTGTCCTGCACCACCTCTCTCCTGATCATTACCGCAGCGGTGAGCCGTAGGGTCTCGCTCAGAACGCTATCTGCAGAATGGAAAGGACAGCAGAGAGGATGATGTCAGAGGGGTGTCAGAGTTAGTTAAATCAGAGGTGCCCTCTGGGGTAATTTGGAGAGGTACAAACATTTGCATGGATATGAATATATGAAAAAGGCAATCATTATTTGATTGAATCAAAGGTCAAACTTGTATTATCACTGTCATTGTTTCAGTACGCTGCACTCAAATGAGCCTTTGTTTTCATCTCACTGGAGTGGCTAAACCCCCTAGCTGGAAGAGCTCAAGTGAATAAGCTGTTACGTACCAAACACAGGTGTGCTGTGTGCTTCCAGCGGATTGATGGGGGGACGCTGTAGGTTAGTGTCCTGGGGAGTTAGGCCTCTGATCTCTGATTTAACAGCCTCCATGGCCTCAGGGTGAGTGAGCAGGAAGCCAAGGAGCCAAAAGGCAGCAGGTCCAGCATTACACTGAAAGAAAAAAAACACCCAACTTAGCACAAACTCAGTCCTTTATATAAGCTTCTAGTATGACAAACTGCACAAAAGTCAGTGTACATTTTGTGCATGTAGACATACAATGCTTAAAATATAGAGATACTTTGAATTATTTATTTTCTTTTGGGAATATTTCAACTGATACTTCCTCTCAGCTCTCTGTAATGCTGCTGTCTGAATATGACTGATACTTGGAAAAGCCAGTGAATCAGTCCACACTTTGTAGACACTGCTGTCAGCCTCTCGGGGAGAGACACCTGAGCCTGTCAGACAGTAATTGCTGTGGGTTAAGGGAGCTGTTCTTCTTACCTCTTCACATCTCAGGTCAGCTCTCCATTGACAGCTGGGGCAAATGCCCAAAAGCGACTAAAGGTGCATAACAGTCTTTCTGCCCTCTTAGATCTTCAGATCACCAGATCTGCTGCCTCAGATAATAATTTGAGTTTGGTTACATTAACAGCAGCAGAGTGTGGGATTTATAAAGGAACAGTTTGGCATTTTGGGAAATATTCTTAAGAGAGTTGGATGAGAAGATTGACACCGCTGGCATGTCTGTGTGGTAAATATGTAGGTACTGCAGTGTAGTTTTTACACTTGTGTGACTGTGACTGTTTCCCCCTGTTTACAGTCTTTATGCTAACCAGCTAAGCTAACCAGCTGCTGGTGCCTGCTACTCTCGAAAAAGCGTATTTTCCAAAATGTCAAACTACTCCTTTAGGGTTTAACTTGATTCACTGGCAGCTGTATACTGGGAACGGCTAAGAAAGCAAGACTCACTAAACACTAATGTGGCAGCCAGTGACTTGCTTTATTTTCCATAAAGGGACATTCTCTTTTTACATTAAAATACATGTGTGGGGGTGAGAGTGCACAGACGCCACAACAGGTTGAATCACCCTCTCCCCTTAAAGGAAAGTAACAAATAAATCCATTTCAGTCTATATACTGTATGTTTTAAATGAATAACTTTGATTGTTTGCAAATGGAAAGAGAACAGCAGCCAGCGGCTTGTGCAGGGCCCATGATGGAGTGGTAGGTGGCTTTAGTGAAATCCTAGTATTGCACTCTGAAATACCTCAGTCTGCCTGTAACACGTGTATAAGCCATATTCACTCTAGCACATCTCACTTCTCTCGCATCTAATCCCTCTATTCTCTGCAGTGGTGCTCCAGTTTCTGTCCCAGACGGAGACTGTGTGCTCCGATATCCCCGCAGATGTGATAAAGCACAAACAAACATGCTGAGCGTATAAAAGAGCCTGCAGTGGGTGGCCTGGCAAAGGTTTCTCCTCGCTTAAATACCGTACACTGGTGTTACTGGGTGAACAATCATTGTTCCAGTGAGACTGACAGGTTAACAGAGGGCTGAAGCTATTACAGCTAAAATGTAGCATAGCTGAATGGCAGACATAAAGACAGTCAAACAGCTTGCTATCTCCCCCATCTGGCAGCACAGAGCAATGACACCACGTTGATCTGAACTTGTCTGGACTGGCGAGGTTGAGGTGTTCACACCTGTGTCAATATTGTTAATATTGGCAAATTTGTACAGTGTATCCATTTGAAATGAAATAAATAAGTAATATCTGACAAGAAGATTTATTCATGGATGAGGTTAAGAGTTAGGGAATAATCCAAAGTGAAGTCTTGCACTAGACAAAGTATCCAAGAAAGTTTTATATATTGGATTTAAAGAACCTCTATATCCATGCACACAGCTTACAACATCTCCAGTGGAACTGCATTGCAGTCAGAAGTGGAAAACCTGATTCACAGCACAATTCCCGCATGAGTGCCTGACACTGTGTGAAGTACAGAAAAGAGGAAGCAGCTTCAGCTGACTAACACAGCTGTCTTATGCACTGTATTCACTGGTAATTACTAAACCTCAACAAGATAGGGTGTCATGGAAACTGATTCACACCAGCGACCAAACCTGGCAAAACTCCGCTCTGAGTTACAAGTTGAGGCAGGTAGCTATGAGTAACTGGCATAGAGGAATCCATGGCCTCTCACTTCTGCATTGCTGAGCACGATGGCGTGGGATTTAAGCATGCAGCCTGGGTGTGGAAAGTTTGTATATTTTAGTCTCATTGTGTGTGTTTTGAGGTTTGTGTGTGGGTGTGTGGGTGTGTGTGTGTGTGTGTGTGTGTGGGGGGGGTGGGGGGGGGGACAATAAACCAGCTCTCACCTGCGTGGTCCACAGCTGCAAGAGTATAGCTCTGTTCTGCATTTCTGCATCGACTCCCTCCTCCTGCAGGAAGTCATGGTAGCTCTGCTGCCAGGAGTTTGACTCGGACCCTCCGCTCAGCCAGTCTGGGGACAGCATCTCCCACAGTCGCTCCCGAGATAAGCTGGCTGTTTTGTTTTCCCCTGATTGAGATCCGACATAAATTCATTCATACCTTGCTGTGCTGTATAGATCAAAATAAAAAAGTAAAATCATTTTATTTTCAATTACTATCGTGCAGCTTACCTGGTTTGAGTGAGCCGCGAGCCAGTTTGGTGAGAAGATTGTCAAACTTGCGGAACTCTTTGTAGACTGCAGTAGCATTGTCTCTCCTCTCAAACAATGTAAGATATCCGGCCCTGAGCACAGCAATGAAGTTAAAAATCGTCCTGTCTGTCACTCCTGGTAGTATAAACACTGACATCATTTGATTTACAGCATTTAGGTTAAAATGCTGCGTCTTACCTGAAGAGTAGGCTGTAACAAAGGCCAAAGAGTCCATCCTGTCTCCACTCTGACGGTCCGCAGCCTTTCTGGTCACTAAGCAGCAGGTTCTGAAGGTGAGTGTTCATGGAACTGCTGAGCCTGGCGAGACTGAGACCTTGAAAATGCCTGAGGAAATAACAAATAGATGTTGAGATTTGCAACACTCATTTAAAACAGATTTGATCATTCAGTGAACCACAAAGTGTATGTTTAAAAGATGCATTCATTACCGTTCCATCCATTTCCTCTCTGCTGTGGGTTTGATGCTCGGCAGCTGCAGACTGAAGATCCTTTTTAGGAGCTGGCTTCTGTTGCGGGTGAAGTCCAATAAGACTGTGTCATTCAACACGGCATCGAAAGAGTTTGGGTCCAACAGCACCGTCACGTAATGACCGGCAACACGGACCTGGGAGGACAACATAATTTCAGTTGTTCCAATATTCATGGTTTTCGATTGCATTCTTTTAACCAACTCTTATTAGAGTTTTTATATCCTTTAAAAAAAATAGTCTAATTTTTTTGTCTTTTAATTTGAAGCTATGTGGAATGACCAGTTTTTTGCTAGAAGGCTTATTCAGTGGAACATTTTGTTCTACATTGGAAAAAATAATGGGTTGCAGTGGCCTCTGCAGCACTAATTTCAGTTATATCCAGATTAAAAGCATTACAGGAGGATTCATTAACTTGCTACCACCAAACATGCACAATGATGTCTTTTTAAAATGAATATTTTGTTGCTGTCATGTGAAAACCTGATTCATTATAAATTGCAATATCAGATCAGTTGACAGACTGATGCTCCTGTATGCAAAAACATCTTTGACTCTTCTTTCATACCACTACATATACATTTGCACTCTATTTGACAGTCAAATTTTCATCAATCTTAAAATAGCTTCTCATTTCCTTAAACATTTGCACTTTTGGAGATAAAAGTTCCACATCACAGTTACACAGTCTTTATCAGAACTTACTGTGAAGATATCCCCATGTTTGTCTTTCATCCGGGCCAGAAACTTTGCAGCGTCTTTTCCAAACTCAAGAGCGTGCCCCAACCATGGAAGCAAACCTTTGTCCAGAGGAGGCTCATTTTTCTGTCTGTCAAGTATAAGGAAACTCAAACTTACAAACTAAAATTACAACAATGTGATAGAGTTGGTTTATCTACCTTTCATCCGTTCATGAATCTCAACCAACAGGTTTGGAGTTAACATGAAGTTATGTCATAAGAGCTTTGAACCGTGTGGTTGAAAAGCCATGCAGCACTTAGGCCACGGTGTAAGCCGTAAGAGAATACAGAGAATCAGCGTTAAACAGTCAGCATTGTTCAGTCAGTCAGATAATATCAATATTTGAATGAAGAAGTATTCCGATATAATTATTACTAATATTAAATGTACTAAACTTTAGAAAATAACATTAGTAAAGATTTTCTAAATTACAGTGTAACATTTGCAAAATATGCTTCTGCATCAATCTGCCACAATCTATGAAATGCGGCTATTAATTAAATATCTGCAAATATCAACATATTAATGAATGGCTTTACCTTATGCGAGTGGAGTAAAGGAGAACTAGTACAAGCAGTCCATTAAGTAGCAAGAATATTGTCCATAACATGTTTTCGTGAAGTCCGATACTTGTTCTGTCTCGCAGACAATTTATTCCATAGCTGCTGGCAAGTCACTTATATCTAAGAGCCCAGCTCAGCTTCAACTTCTTTTTGTTAGGAGGTGTGGAAAGGTGTGGCTTGTGACACAAAGTGTTGCACAATACTGTGTGCAGTAGACGTAATCAGACACCACGAAAACCCTTGACATCCTAACACAAGCTGAAATGATTCAAAATGCCACTTAACCATTTCTACTATTTAGAGCTTAGTTCACATTAAGTTACAGCTTTCAGAAGACGGTTAAACAGTCTTTCTTTTATATGTCATACAGTGCACAGAAAAGCCACCAGCTTGAACATTTTATAGCAGTGATATCATCAAGGAAAAGGGACTCATGTTTCATTTAGTGAGGGGTGATGTCAGGGCACGCATATTTCATGGCTGGTGTCACACTGTTATCAGTTTGTTGATGTAAAATCTTTCTATGACAACATTAAATTCCCCTTTAACATTGTGAAATGTCTATTTTTACCTCCCTTATAATGACTTTCAGTCACAGGCACAAGTATTTACTGATGACGCTGCCTGCCACACTGAAACCAATGATTAATACCTAATTCTGAAGTATAGATAGGAGCTGTCACTAGTTTGAGTTTTGTTTATGCCCATATGTGATTCTACTAATATTCTTACTACTGAATGAATGAATAAATTAACTATTGGTCATACCTTACCAGAATAAAAAGTCAAGTCAATTTTATTTATATAGCCCAATATCACAAACCACAAATTTGCCTCAAGAGGATTTACAATCTGTAGAGCATACGACACCCTCTATCCGGATAAGGAAAAACTCTTAAAAAAGTAGAGGAAAAAATGGAAGAAACATGCAATAGATGTCATCATGTGTATAGACCAACACAGTAAAATTACAGTATGGACAATCAGGATACAACCAATCTAATGCATGTACATTATAATCAATGGTGAACATAAAATCGATAATGGAAAAGACAAAAATAAAATATATAATTAAATATATAATAATATATAACTAAAGATATCATTCTTATCAAATGTAATATAGCCTACAGTATATTAAAATGCGTGCACCGTACCAGCAGAGGGTAGTCATGCACTTACAGCAGCCTCACCTTTCAGCAGAAAAGTTCAGTAGTGGACACAGAGTCTGCCCAAAAGAAACTCCTCAGCACATCTTTTTCTCTTGAAATAACAAGTTACGTTAACGTCAGTGCGGTGGCGCTTGCCAGGTATATTAGTGACAGGTACATTTTTAGATCATTAATGCGCACGAAACTTAAAACAGGTTGTTATCCCCTAAAATATACTTAACGACTGTCAAAGATAAGACAGTATTTTGTTTAACAGGCAAAACCATAGTAACTTACGCCAAAATGAAATTAAATGGACTATCTAAACTACGACTATTTTGTTGGTAAATGAGAGTGTCAAAGAACATGGACATATTAAGTGAAAACGGCGACGTTATGATATTACTTAGTTGGCAATAAATTAGTAATTTGAGGGTTTTTCAAGAGTCATAAGTAGCCGCTAGCCTGTAGCTAGTGCTAATATTCTGTGTGCTCCTCGCTAACTGACCGTACTAGATACAACAACCTGAAACTTCAGTTCCTACAGCAAACATTCACACTGCAGTGTGCGCAAAGTATCATGCAGCTAATGTATAGGTATACTGGCAATTAATATAGCTATAAACACTATAGCTATAGTCTATGAAAGACAGTGAAATATGTCAAATGTAATAAAGACAAAATATAGGAAAATATATGGCTTTGTAGGTGGATGAAATCTCATAAGTTTATCACAACATTTTACCATGATCTTGGAACATCTCACCTGGCAATGTGGTCACTGACAACAGTAACCAGTAACAGTAATTAGTTATTTTAAATGCTCTATAAATTACAGATTTAAAGGTGTTTCTAATGTCAAAATTGTATTAGAACTATTGACACTATAAAACAGTAAAATGACTGGACCACCTTATCATCTGCTGTAGCTTTGAGTGAATGGTATAATGCGGTTTATCATTTCCCTGTAGCAGAGTGAATTTACAAACCATATGCTGCAGTATTAATTAAAGAATTATCTAAATGATGAAAAAAATAATCCCTTCACTGTAATAGACCTAATACTAAACTTTATTTATATAGCACCTTTCCAAAACAAGGTTTACAAAGTACTTCACAGGGTAAAAACAACAAACATATACTGTATACCCAGGTGTGATGTTACGCCTGGAAAAAAAGGACATATTCACTGTCTAATGCTTTCTGTTCAAGTCTGAATCAGGTTTATATAGTCTTTAGACATCTCCCAAGGGAAGGGAAGGGACCAGCCAGCCAATAGGGGCAGAGCATGAGTAATAGTGGTGTTATTATGTTAATGACCCTAAAGTGCCTGTTTCATAAAAGGTGGGTGTGGTGCCCTGGAAACCAAATTACTTTAAACAAACAGCCTATGATATAAACAAACATCACATACAATGTCACATGGTTTACACGTCACAGTTTGTCTCAGAACATTTACATGTTGACTTGAACCCTGTCATATACACATTCTTTTTTCAAACCAATAGCTTATCGCTACTATTAACTTTCTTGTCTTCATTGTAACGGACATAACTCTCAGAGGCTAAATCCCTATTATTACTGTTATTATTACTGTTGTATGGTTAAACATTATGAATAATTATCTATAACAGATACATTTATAATTTATAATTTTACTTACTGTATTTGTAATTTTACTGTTTTTAAACCCTGAAATAAACACTTGATTTATCAGTTTATTAAGGACAGAAGTATAATCTGATGCTATCCAATACAATAACCCTGCAGTGCAAATGAGGTTATATAAAACATTAGCCTTAATTAAACATTAATAATATTTTGGTTAATGACTAAATTATAAACAAGTAACTCAGCATAAAGTCATCTATGCTTAAATTATAAAATGACATAGTAAACATTAGGTATAATCCTGAATAACTGCACCATGAAGACTGCTGTAATTCTTACATTTACACAGCGAGGGGTCTTTATTTATTAGCCTTCTAATCTTTACTAGGGGGACCATGTGATGATCATTCCTCTCGTAAAGGCCTATAAGTGGGTGGTGTTACAGTTTTCCGTGGCCCAGTTAGATGCAGCTTTTTCACATTATTTTCAAACCCACCCCGACTTTTAGCAGGCTCACTCTGAGGCCAGGGATTGATGAGTAACGTTTGCTCAGGAAATTAGAAGCTGAAGTGGAGATTGCGTGGTGAGAACTGAACGGTTCCCCCTGCAGATCTCTCCTGGGCCCTCTCCCAGCTTTAACAGTTGTCACAGGCTGACAGTAGCCCACAGATTTCCTGAGAATTGAGTGCAAAGGTGGACACAGTTCAAAATGCACTCTTAGCACAGATAGGCTCAAAAACAAAGTGCTCAATTATCCCTGTCCTATAAATCAGTTTACATTGCTTTGACACAAATAACACATTGTGGGTAGATGTAAAATCAAAGACGTAGCAAACAGTTGCACTTGAGAAGTCACAGAAGAAGTTATTTGACAGTATTTGTCAGAAGACTGTGCCAAAGTGAAGAGCGCTGAGAGGGAAATAGCAGGGCAGAGTGACACATTGAGCCCTTCTGACTTTCTCTGAGGAGATGCTTCATCATCTTTGTCAAAATGTTGCAACTGTGCTCGGTGGATAATAGGTTCAGTCGTAACATGGTCATTTGTAACACCTCAGTTTCTTCCACTCAGGAATAAGTTTCCGTGATGTCAATTAGTTGTCTCGTTCACACCCGAAAAGATTCAACAATAATAGGCTACTTTGTTTTTGTAATTTTAAAGACCAAATGGTTGTTTTAGGGTGTGTTTCCTAACATTTTAATTTCCTGTATACATAATGTTTAATTTTACCTATCTTAAGCTTGATAGCCCTTGTTTTTAGCTGTATGTCTATTTCTATCTTCCTGTAAACTGTGTGTGTAACATTGAGAGCAACTTCAAACCGGAGTCAAATTCCTTGCATGTGTACACATACTTCCTGGCCAATAAAGCTGATTCTGATTCAGATTTTAAGATAGTAATAAGAAACCAATCTACATTTTTGCTAATTTTAAAGACCAAATGGTTGTTTTTGGGTATATTTCTTAACATTTTAATTTCCTTTATAATCTGGATAATTCTGTGATTTTGTGATAGTAATATGAAATGTATATACATTTGATTTGCTGGCAGGCTACACAGTAATAATTGGCCTTGAGTGGGAAGAACAGCAGATCATTACTGGTTCTTGGTTGACGATTTATCCAGAGATGCAACAATTAGTCAATTAATTGATTAGTCGATTGGCAGAAAATGAATCTGCAACTATTTTGATAATCAATTCATCGCTTTAGTCATTTTATGTGAGGATTTGATGCTTTTCTTTGTCGTACACGATAGTAAAGTGAATATCTTTGGGTTTTAGACTGTTTTTACATACATTTACAGACTGACAAGACGAATAATCGACGAATCAAGAAAATAATCATCAGATTAATCGACAATGAGAATAATCGTCAGTTGCAGCCCTAGTTGTATCGTGCCTGACACTGTAAGGTCAGTTGCAACTCATTTTGAAACTGAACTGCTCCTGCAGTCTTCAAGTCTCTACAGGTCCCAATCATTAAATACTCAATGTTGATACTTTAATTATGAGACAAAGATCTCTTTTTTCATAATTATACAGTATCCTCATTTTGAGGTGTGGAGGTCATACAGGCTTCAAATGATGAGGGTTCCAGCAACAAATGACAAAAGATTGTTTTAAAAATACTATAAGGGATGTATTTTTATTTGCATTACAGTATGAAGATGCCAGTATGTTCTATGTCACAAAACTGTGGGGATGACTGGATGTATATTTTCTATATATAACAAAAGCCAAACATTTGAATTCAAAATACAAAGAAAATTGGCTGAAATTGTTGGACAGCTACCCCTGCTGATGTCCTGGAAACAGAGTTATCAAATCCTGATCACCAACAAACTATGTATGTAGTATTCTTTCAGCTGTGGACTACAACATATGTTATTGGCAAAGGTCTGCGTATCAGTTCTCTCAGACAAATCTTAAATCATCCATGAGGTAAAAAGTGGTGAAGAAGGGAGGGGGTTGGGGGAGGAGTCTCAGATTGACTTTCACATCCATTCAGCCTTTTCTGCAGCAGCCTTGAACTTGCAGAGAGAGGGGGAGAGAGAGGGGAGAAAAAAAAGGCAGAGTGGGCAGTGTTGTGCAGAGGGAGCTCACTGCTATTATCGCAGAGGCTGCCATAGCTGTTCCTTTCAGAGCTCACTCCATGGCTTTATGAAATGTACATCAAACGTGAACTGTTTTCGGATTCACTGAAGGGTGCTGGTGAAGAGGAGTGGTCAGGGACGGAGATCAGTATGCACTTTTAGGTCGACGTCGCCTTGAACGCAGCGCAGCCTCAAGTGCGTTTAATCTCCGAAGTTGTGTCAAGCGGGCGATGATTCGCATCTGATTGTTGCTCAACTATCTTGGAGAGGACCGCAGACGGGCAAACGCTGCATTGTGGCAACCGAGACGCTGATTCCTGCCCGAGGATTGCACAATCTGTTCTCACCAAAATGTCATCGCATGCGAAAGTCAAGAAGGACAAAGAGATTATTGCCGAATATGAGACCCAAGTGAAAGGTTGGTAACGTACAGGCCTGATCATATTGTTATTCTGTGTGTGAAGGCACTATTGCGTAACTTAATCACAAGCTTTACATGGCTTTCAGTGTGCAGTGCTGTGGGGTGGTGGTGGTGGTGGGAGGGATTGTGTAGTTATAGATGACAGTCATTTATTTTAGAACATATCTCTTTTTGGAAAACGTCTCATACATTCATGTAATTTTAACTGACCATTTAGGGCAAGGCTATCATTGAATCCATCGACACAATCATTTAGATGTAACTTGGCTGAACGGGTTTCTCTGTATCTTCTACTGAAGATGACTTTGTGCTCTATAACATGCCTAGCCCTGGCATGTGTGGCCATGTAAGCTGCTGGAGCTTACTGATTTGTTTCAAAGTGAGGCTGGTATTTATGTGAGACTGTCCTAATGCTGCACACCCAACAAGGGAATGTACCAATTCACCTTGGACTATCTTTCCAATAGGCTGGAGGTCATGCACCTCACGTATTCAGACAGGATACTTTGAGACATCTGGGTATATTTGATAACTTCTTCCTAAAAAAAAAACACCCCAAAAAGGTTAGAATTTACCTGAAATGATATTGTGGTAATCTATGTCATTTTAAAAGACAATATGGTGAGCAATGAGTGCTTTCCTGACACTCCAGGAGTGTCAGGAAAGCTTGAGAAGAGGGAATGCTTGAGAAGATCACACAGCAAACAGTTCAGAAAGTCCATAAATAATGTATGCTGTCTGTATGAATTATGAACCATGAAAGGATTTTACTGTCTGCCGCTAAATATGTGCCTGGATAAACCAGAGAGAGCAGAGAGCCAGAACAACTGGCACTGTATTGGAACAGACAGTGCAGGATGTAATAGGTGGGTTGTCTTCTCAGCCTCTTAGAGACAACTTCAAGCAGTGTCAACTCTAACACTTCTGTGCATCACCTTCTCACAGTTGTGGTTTTGCTCAGTATAATGTGTCAGGTGTTATTCACAGACACAGACAGGTCTTCTCTGATAAGTTACCATTTTAAAGAAGGATATCTCAGTGCTGTACATATTAATACTAGTGTTTCATGGGCTATAGTTTTTTTTGTCTGTAATGAAGCTGTATAAAACAAGCCAACTCACTTCAGTTAAAGGAATACTACTTCACTTTCTTGAGAATATTTCACCAAAGTCAAATTTTCTTTTTTACAGACTTAATTAGACCAAAGAAAGTGGCAGGGAGAAAGTAAACCACATCTCTGCAAAATGCTAACCATACTCTTATGTATGTACAACTGCAGTATGGTTAGCATTTTGCAGAGATGTGGTTTACTTTCTCCCTGTCACTTTCTTTGTCTGCCTGTTTATTTATTTGTTTGACTCCTTCACTCTCTCTCTCTTTCTCACACACACACACACACACACACACACTCTCACTCACTCACTCACTCACTCACTCACTCACTCAGGTCTCCACACCAGCTTTGTGGCTGTGAGAGAGCCATCACAGCTCCGTCTCTCGTCTCAGTTTCAGGAAAAGCTTTTAAGCTGACATCTTAAGCTCATTTGCAAACTGGGCTTAGATCAGTTTGGAGCTGTGGGGGCTTTACTCTGACACTGACACTGGCCTCCAATAATGCTGAGTTGCTGACTGCACAGCAGTTCAATCAGGCACAAACCTAATGCACTTTGCAGTATTTTTCAACATGCCACATTTCAGCAAACAGTGGCGTCTCAGTCACATTTGAACAATGATTGTTGGTGTGCTGGTGTTTATTTTAAGCTCAAAGCTTTACAGGTCTGGGCCTCTATTTGTGACTATTGTCACATGCCATCCCTGATTCATTGATGACTGAATAGTCACTCACGGACAGGAGATACTGCTTTGTATCATAACAGTAAGTCATCAATTAGTCATTATCAGCAGCTTTTCTTTGTTTGTGACCACATGATTTGTCTTCCAGAGCAGTGCTTATTGTATAGGTTTCTTTTTACAGTGTTTAGGTTAAACTAATATTTGTTGTGTAATGTAGTTGACCAGCCTGAGGTATCTCTAAGCTTCCTGCTGAGCCCGAAAGCAAAAAAAACACGAGGAAATGAGGAGATACCCTTCAACATGCATCATACTGTACTTTTAGCTGTAGGCCACATTATCTTTAATGCTATTTGATCTGTTTGGAGCCAAGCCATCTTAGTCTTATGCACACATTGCTCTTATAGGGTATATTGTAAACCGTTCATTGTAAGATTTGCTGTTGCTAAGGGAACATATGGCAATGTGGAATTTGTGCAACATTGACTTTACATGGATATCTGTCCCTAAAACATTATAAAAATAATTAAAATAGAAAAGCCTGTGATATTTGTAACATTTGTAATATTTTTGTTTAATTTGCTCATACTGGCTTGGTGACAATCTGACTGTCACAAAGCAGCACGTCACTATAGGCACTAATACTGCCACACCCCTCTGTGTGTATTCATCATAAAGAAAAAATGCTCTGACTGATACTGTCTTGAAATGTCAGGGTTGCGTTATGACATCTTAGTTTCCAGTGTCTTGGTAACATGTATGAGACACTGTCTGTCGCTGTGTTGACAGATACATACCCACAGTTGAGCGGTATAAGATTCAAAGAGAAAACTGCTTGGAATTCTGCCCTCTGCATCCTGGATTTTCCTGTCCTGGTGGTTGCACAAATAGCGATGCCTTTCTTTGTTAGAGATATGTGTATGGAGAGAGAGAGGAAGAAATGTGAACTCAAGCAAATAGACTGTAAAGGCATACCATAGCCATTACTGCATTCAGAAGACAAGTATTCACAGAACACAGCCTTGATTTGTACAAAATTATGTCAACGTGTCAGTCTGGGTTAGGCCACATGTGACTAGCCACGCATGTCTAACTGCAGACACAGCCCCGGAGACTGCTACTGGCCATTGCAAAAGCAGTGCTAGGCTAATTTGAGCAGGCCACTGTGGTGACAAGGACTCCTCACTATGTGATATTTGGTGCTCTCTGTTGCAGCAGTACAGGAGTCTAACTGGCAACCCTGCAAGGCAACAGTGACCAATAGTTTCCCCCCATTTCATTACATTATCTGTTAGAGATCCAGGCATGTAGCCACAACAGACACGCTGTGTTTGAACTTCAGGGTAAAAGAGGAGGTCAAGGCCTCATAACAGCTGAGCTCAGGCAGGTACTTTCCTTTTTCTAAGGCGTAAACCGCCAGACAGTAATCACACATGACTAAGCGATTCTGTATTTGGGTGGCTTGATTTTGGTTTTATGCATTTAAAAACTTTAGCATGTTTATGTTTACAACATGATCTGTATCATACTGTTGTGCATCAATGCCCCACTGCTCAATCACAACCAGATTGATGACTTGAGCAGCTAAAGAAGTTCTTTTCTTCATTTTACGCCGCTTCAGTTTCTACCCTCAAGCTTATGGAAGCAATTCATTTATGCTCAAAATGCTCGTTAAAGTCACCAGAACATACCAGGATGTTAACCATATGGGTTAGGAGAAAAATAAACATTACAAATGGGTTAAATCCTATTAGTGAAATTTCCACAAGCCTTTGGGTGTGGAACGTTTTTATTAATTTTACTGTTCAAAAGCAGAGAAGTTGGTGTAGCATATGAATCTGTATTTCATTAAAGAACATCTGTACTATTGTGTCATTAATAAAAAGATAGAGAAGAGTCTGCATTTAGCTTTTGAGGCTTACTTCTTGGTATATTATTCACTTGAACTCCTTGCCAGCTTCCTCGTAATTATGCATTACTCTGCAAAGGCTTGAATCTTTCATCGGATGTAGTGCAGTATTGCACAGTCCCTGATAACAGTTTAAGTTCTAAAAATAACATGCTCACAGGAGAGCGAATGCAAATATCATGAGCGTATTTGATGTCTCACTGATAGAATTATGCAGTTAAATCAATTTAGATTTGCTCATTATATTGTCTGTTCCTTCTTTTACACTGCTGTATGATTTTAAAAATGATAAAAGTCTCACAGGCCAACGAATTGTGTTGCTCAGTGGTCTATTGTAGCGTAGGAGTACTTCACAGTCACATTTATTTCTATTTTGGACTTGATTGGTGCCTCGTTCATCAGCACAGGCTGTTTATTGAGTATTTCAAAGCAGAGAAAGTTGCCCTTGTCCTTGGCCATTATGCTAAACAGACTGACTGCTGCGACCATCCGAACAGGGAACTGGCCTGCTCTCATTGAGATGCCTCCAGAGGCATGTAACCAGGCAACTGGGCAACTATGGGGACCATGAGGGGTACATTTCCCAACAGCAAGGGACTACATATTTACTCTGTCTTTCTTGTTTGTGTTCTTTCATTCACATTTTCACTCACAAACCCACAGATGATGGGGGAGGCATTTTGGAAATCCTTTATTGTAGATACAGAAACAGCATTTAGAAGTGAACAAAAGGGCTTTTCTTCTTCTGGGCCATCTTTTCCATTGATACATTTCTACAGAGTTCCTTTCAATGCACAGCAATCATGTGCATGGTTGAAACAGTCTGTCATAATGGAATCTTCAGCCATCTCAATGTTGCCCAAGTGCTTCTTATTGTCTTGAAGAAAGAGAGAGATGCTTTGTTTATTCCCCCTGTGTGTGTGTGTGAGTGTGTATAATCCACAGATGTGAGCTCACCAGTAGGTTAGTTTAGTGTGGTGCATCTGCACTAACTTCAGTTGCTCTCTGTGACATCTGTCATAATGTTGGGGTTGTTGATTAAGCTGGGCAGTAATTGAAAATGCTTGACTTTCGTCAAAATGATGTTGTGATGATATGATCTTATGGTGTTATGGCTCTACACATTTCTGTTGTCCAAAGTGATGATTTTGAGCAAGCATGCAGCAATTAAAAACTAACACTTTTTGAAGTTTTTGTTTTATACAAATGAAGAGTTTGGTCTTATTTAGTGAATAACAATGGCTGTGTTTATTGCTTTCAGCATCAGTTTGATTATTGTATGTACATTTGCAATATTGTGAAATGTTCTTATCAATATCCTGATAGTGATGTCAGTCATATCACTCAGCCCTAGGCTCTGATAAGCTCTATGGTTCATCTGCAGCAACAAATTCAGCAGCCACTTAGCCACTGGATTTATGACAGCCTTGCAATAAACAGTATATGGATGAAATAAAATGTTATTTGTATTCCTTTTCAGTGTTAATGTAAGACCATAAAAGTGATGTTATTACTCCTGTAGATGTTTTTAAATCTCAGAGGTGTTTAGGAACAGCCAACTACCGATACAAGCTGCCCAGCAGGGAGGGAGTGTAGGTAATTATACCTGGTCATTTTGAAAAAACCTAGATGTAGATAAAGCAAAGCCTGAATGCCTGTTGACCTCAACATATAGCATGCCAAGTGTGCTACAAACTGGAAATACTGTATTTTCCCAAAGTGAAATAAAGCATTGTAATGCAAATAATGTAAAGCATTTCATTTTGAAAAATATAAAACTATTTGTAAATACCTACCATATGAACCATATTTTCAAAATTTAGACCAAAACATAATTTTTCCTCATTCACAGACTATGAATAGTAGTGAGTTTCCAAACCCCATAAGCAGAAAACCACAGCAATCTTGTAATCGAAAGAATGCCTGCAATTTGTTTTTTTCAAGACGAACTTCTCTGAAGGCTCGCTCAGCACAATGCATTTTGAGGAGCTGACCTATTTTATATTTTCCGTGCTGTCTGCTGCAATCATCAGACATGCATCTCATATGCACGTGTGCTACCCCAGCATTTAGACACCCCCACCCTCCCACTACACACACACATACACACAGCGCACAAATGCACTTTGACATCTAGTTTTATCCTATTATGATGACTTTGTTATTTTATTAGTGCTTGACTGTATCCTCACATGTTTGTATTTACTACATTATGTGCTGCGCTCAATCCACTGCTGAAGGATTGTGGGTTAAATACTGACCTGCAGCACAGTTTGGCAGGCAGAAGTGAGGCCCAGCATGTAAGCCCACTCCCCCAGAGAGGCTCTATTTATTCTGAAGGTGTTGTCCCTTTTTGATATGCAGAGATCCGTAACCAGCTGGTTGAGCAGTTCCGTTGTCTGGAGCAGCAGTCCGAGTCCCGGCTGCAGCTGCTGCAGGACCTGCAGGAGTTCTTCCGTCGAAAGGCCGAGCTCCAGCTTGAGTACTCCAGAGGCCTGGACAAACTGGCCGAGCGCTACTCCGCCAAGATCCGCACCTCCAGAGAGCACCAGCACTTCAAGTGAGCCCCACCACTGTCTGTCTGTCTGTCTGCTAAGTACTGGAACGTCTGCATCGAATGTGTTTGACTGATAAATAACTGTTACATATTTCATACTGATCACTGGCATGGCACAGAGAGATGGAAAAAGAGAAAGAGGAAGACAGAGGAGGGATAAGTAACAAAAAGGAGAATGGAGGGATAAAAGCAGAAGAAATGACCTGAAATGAAGCCAGGGCCAAGGAAGCTTGTGGCCTCAGGCTGCTGTGTTTCTCCCAACTAGGTCAGACTCTTTATCCACCCCCTCACACAGCCCCGGCTTTTTTATGTGGCTGTCATTTCATTTCCATTCTCAAACAACTTCACGCTAGACTGCTACCCAAATACTCATATTTTCTCAATGGACACAGAAAATAAACTAGAGCTTCAGTTAGGAGTCTGAAAAAGGAAACAATATGGGCTTTTTTTACTCAGATTGACTTAAATTGTTTTAAATGTTTGTGTAAGGGAGATCTGTGGTCATGAAACAAACATACCCTGCAGCATGTGGAGGAATTGCTGCTCAGATGCTCTGACCAGTCTGCAGCTCGCTGTGACTTTTAGATCATTTTCTAACTGTATATGCTGCCCATGTCCATGTGGTTGATTTGAATCAGTGGTCACAAATAAGAGGAAATAATTGATCAGAAATAATATGAATAAATTAGAGTACATTCAATTAAAATCTTAAGCGTAAACGTTTGCTCTTCACCTTGGAAATAGACCAATTAAGGTTGCCAAATATAATTGAAAGCTCCTGGAAAACCTCATAAGTGGACATAGAGTTAAGATTAATTTGTCAAATTAATATGTATTTGAAGAAGTGACTTTTTTCCAATGCCCAGTGTTGTTTTATTGAATCAGCAGGAAATCTAACTTGCCTTATAAAGCACTACAGTACGGATGGTATAATTGATATGTAGGCAGTTGCGCACCCTTTCATGTGACCTGGCTGTGTCAGTCATGCGTAGAAAACACGTTGGTTTATTCAGGAGAGGTCTTTCCGTCTCTCTTTCAGTCTCTCCGGCCAATTGGACGTAAAGCGTCAATCATGGCGGAGAGCTCCCGTCACTGGGACATTAATAAATGGAGCGTTCCCTCAAAGGGAGACCCCAGCAAGAGACTCACATTGCATGTCTTCTCTGTACACCCTGCTGTCCCAGATTCTCCCCCGTCACATTAAATGGTCATCATTATATCTCTCTGTCAAAGGCTAGATTCATACTCACAGACTACAATGGACCGGCTAAGTCTCTATCATTAATAATCCCACGCGGTCTTCGCTTCTGGAGTTTCAAAGCTGGCTCTGCTCGTTCTCTCTCTCTCTCTCTCCCTTGTTTAATTTTCCTCTTTTTTTTTTAACAGCATAACCAGTGAGCAGTGACCTTCTGTCTTATCCATGATCCTTTCAGATTTTCATTTCAGGTGTCAGATCTAATAAAGGGCTGGCAGGGGAGATTGTCAAGGAACATTTTCAAAACCTTCTCTAATAGAGTGGCTGCAGTGAAAATGTGATTATAAGAGAACATTGACTGTGCGTACCTTTTGAAAAGACAATTTAGATCCAACATGTTTTACAATAGTTAATAGATGCAGTATGTGTTTGTATTGTCGGTTCACTGTAGTTCAGCTGGCTGGTGCATTCTACTTTATGATGCAGAGACCTTGTCGTGGAACAGGTATTGTACTTTTGTAGGCTGTCAGGTAGAAAACCTCCTCCTGTCATCTTCCGTGAACCGTTCTGCATCAACTCCTTTGTGTCCTGAATACTACAGTCTCATCCTTATTCAAGAGCAGCCAACGGGCAAAGATTTACAGTCAGGTTCCTGGCATCCCATGTACAGGATCAAACACCTGCTCTGCTTGAAAGGAGGGCCTATAGGGATAGCTTGTTGTTTTTATCAAAGTGTTAAAGGATGAAAGGAAAAGCAGAAAGAAGATGCTGATGCCCAGCACTCTGGTTTACCTTTAGCATCACGAGTGCAACTCTTTTAACTCGCCGTCAACACAAAACTTTATAGATTGCTGTTCTGTTGTGCCTTACAGTAAGTTTGTGCTGCTTTTTCAACATCATTCATCCAGACAGAAGAATAGGAGGAGCACTAAGCATAAAATGAGAAGCCGACAGTAATTCCCAAGAATATAAAATTACAAATGTGGCTTTCAGACCTGGAACAAACACAGATAACGTACGTGTAAAAATGATAGTTCATATCTGAGCTGACTGAATGTGATTAGAACTTCTGAAACATTATATCAAAGAAACTTATTAAAAAAATGTTGGTATTAAGGGGGGAGCTGGAGTGGGGCCCATATGAGCTCTCTTCTTTGTTATAGCGCGGAAGCTAGCATTAGCCGAAGATTAGAGCGAGCTTCACCAAGACAAGAAAACGGTCATAATTCACTTCAAAAAGAAAATGAAAGCATGAATACATCTCTCCAAGGATGAAAATGATCAAAGTTCTGAAGCAGTTGACAGAAAACAAGTCAGGACTACTCTTTCAGTATCAAGAGTCAAAAATAACTGCTGCATTTCTGACTCGAGCTACAGTCTTAAGATGCAACTGTGTGTATCAGTCTTTCATCAGATGATTTTCAGAGGGTCCAACAAATAATCTGGAATAAAGTTTTAGACATTTTTTTTTATAGACAACATTTGAGAACGTATAGCATCTAGTTTTTAAGAGGAGTCATATTGTCAATCGTATATGATTTTATGTTAGAACCGAAGCGAATGCAATGAATGTGAATTATTTGACCAACTGATGCAGATACAGAATAATTAAGAACCCAGAATATAACCTTGAAGTTCTTCGCACCTGAAAATAGCAATGAAGAATGTACAATTACTTGGATCAAGTGAAAGATGTCTGATAGAAATATGCAAAATAAACCTTTCTGGAGCAACAAAAGGGTCCTTAAATTCAAAGCTGTTTCTGTAATGTTTGTAATTCTTCAGTTAGATTGTTTATCAATGGCTGTGTGACTGCTTTAAATGTGTAGTGGGTAGGAACAAGAAAGAATAAATTCATCCTAAAATGATTATTACTCATTCAAGGATCCATTGGTCATGTCTGTCCATGGCTATATCTTCTGCAATTCTAGCTTTGCTGTGTAATTCATATTATATTATTTCTGAGTGATCATAACATTTCTGGGTGTTATTTTTTTTTTAGCTTGGGGTGTGTAAACCTGCAGCGCTCTGCAACCAGTACCACTGCCTGTAGCTCGATAGCGCTGACTGAACTCTTTGAAAAGGCAGCTTTCTGTGTGGCACATTGCTATTAGCTAGTGAGCTAATAGCAATGCTGCTGGGGAGGAGTGGGCAGCCTTAAGCAAGTTATATTTACAAGTCAGAAGCAACATAATGGTATTCACTGTTCAGTATGACATGTAAAAGAAAATCAAGCTCTCAGTTAAAGAGATAACCATGGCAACTTTGCTCTACAGACAAAAACAGTTCATTATTCTTTCTGTAGCTACTGGCTGCTGGTGTGATATGATAAAATGCAAATCAGCAGAGATGGCTATCAGGGTGTTAACTGCCTTTTGAATGTTCTCTTCCCCATCAACAAAGACATGCGAAGTGTTAAAATCATTCATCTTCAACTTCACCCTTCTTCTCTCACCAGCCATTAAAGGAGAAATAAAGTTGCTTTTGGATTAGATCCCAGCATAGGCCAGCTAACAGCTAACAACAAAAGGTGTTTTTACACACAGCTTTTAAGCAGGCTCTGTGTAAAAAAAAAAAAAAAAAAAAAGTAATATGATACAGCATTTTTATATTGAAGTCACAATAGTTGGAGGTCAGAAAACAGTGAAATGCTCTCTAAAGACAAAAGATGAAGACAAACAAACTCTTTGGGGTGAGGATAATTGAACTCACATGCTCCCTCGAGCAAGGATGCAAGTGCAGTCAGCATGCCTTCTGTGCGTGTGTGCGTGTGTGCATGTGCGTATGTGTGTGTGGGTGGATGGGTGTGTGTGGGTGTACAGCTGCCTCCTTTTTTGCTGATTCCTCACCACATGTGCAGTGACCCCTTGGTCTCTAATATGTAAAGCCCCAGAGCTGCAAATGGATCGGATGTAAGATTTGTGAGACAGTCTTCATCCTGTTTTCATGTTCAAGTACACAGACATGATACCTACCAAAGCCTGATTACAAAGTATTTTGATAAGAGCTGAACTTATCATGCAACAATTGGTATGTTTAGGACTTTGTTTAGTTTGTTGGAGACAGTTTCTCAATTGTTCTTACTTATGGGCAATATACTGTATGGTCTGAATATTGCAGTTGTATTAGTCTACGTCGGGCAGCTTTGTAGAAATTGGTTGTTGGAGCGTACCAATGTTTTCATCTTTGTGAAGTCTTTCCTTGACTGTTTCAGAAAGGACCACAATCTCCTGTCCACTGTGAACTGCTGGTATTTGGTCTTGGACCAGACCAGGCGGGAGAGCAGAGACCACGCCACTCTCAGCGACATCTACAACAACAACGTCATTGTCCGTCTGGCACACGTGGGCGAGGATGTCATCAGACTTTTCAAAAAGGTCAGAATCGGAATTAAATGGACGAGGGCATGCAACCCCGACCGTTACTAACGCACACAGTCACAGAACTTATCCGCTCAAATGCATGACTGATGCCCACAGCTGGGAACTTGACGCCACACCAACAAAAATATGTAAAAATATGTTTAAATGTATCCAGACATACAATATATGTCATTCTGTATGGTTCTCATACAGCATCTTCCTTGTGGGGGCTAATCTACAGTACTGTGTCATTGCCTCTTGTCGTGACCAATAATGTTTAATCTGTACTTAAATTACGATAAATGTTTTTCATGCAAGGTTCTCCCTGCTACCTTATAGCCTGGTTTAGACCCTGGCTATTGTGAGAGTGTATACAGTAAAGCTTAACACGGTTGGTGAGAGATTCAGTTTCTCTTTTTAACCTCCACCATTCATCATGTGTATTGTCATTCCCAATGCCATGCTCAGTTTGCTCCCTATTTAGATCACTAACCTTTTTTTGATGCTCTTTACACCTCATCACTCTTGTCGCCCGTACTCCTACTCATTTCATTTCACACCAAGCTCACATTAACTCTGACTCATTCAGTAACTTGGGGAGAGAATTAGATGTAACTTGTTTCTTTCATTCAAAATTTTAACATCATAGAATAGATTTGTGTAACACTCTTGTTTTTGGTTATGCTCTCATATCTCATGAGGCATATGCTTAATGTATGGCTCGTGTGAGAGTAGCAGAGTGCCTGTGATTAAGGGGCTGTGATGAACTATCTGCCTTGGGGATCTTAGATCAGTATCGTTTGACAGCAGGAAGAGTCTACAGTAATTTATGTCCTCTAGGGGGCTCTGCACTGTCACGATGCGAGTCTTGATGAGAATGGGATGGCTTGCGGCCAGCACAAAGAGGAGGACTAAGAACTGCCTGCAGAAAAACTGTCTCCCTCTGCAAGAAGTTAGCTCAAATTGTGACAAACTTGTCCAAAACAATAATCCTGTCATGCTGTAGCCTCCTGGTTCAGCTGCAGTGCAGTCTCACTGCTAATGAATTACATATGCGGGGAAGGGAATGAATCAGCTCTGGCGTTTGTTAAGTCAAAGTTTAAATGTACTGAATGCGCTGTAATTTAATTCTTGTCACATGCGAAAACGCAAGGTTGCTGTTTTGACAAGTGGTCCCTGAGAGGTGGCAAAAAAACAGGACTGATTGGGCTAAGCGCCGCTCCACATCCCCTCAACAGGATTTCCAGAGTCACTCTCCACTGGCCCCATTCCTCCTCTTGGACTATAAGCCCTGTCATGGGACATGTCCAATTCATCATAGGCTCTTAGCTGCTGTAACTGAGCTGAAACTGTGACACAACTCCTTGGGAAATGTTCTGCAGTTACTGCACTGTTCTATTTTTGTCTGCATGTGCACTTTGGGCATTGTATTAGATCTTTTCTGGTGCAGAGTAATGACAGAATTTCAACGCCTGCTGACATCCCTCACACAGAAAATATAACTGTCACACAGCCTTCAAGTTTTTCCACTTGTGGGAAGGCAATTCTATTAAATAACCCAGCTCTTAGTCTTAGATGTTTGAATACCTGCCTTCATTTATCCTTTTAATGTGCTGTTATTGTCGCCTATGAAACTGTCACCTGTTTTTCTCCTTTACAGAGTAAAGACATCGGGGTGCAGATGCACGAGGAGTTGGTGAAAGTCACCAATGAGCTCTACACGGTGAGTTAAACAAATGTCATTGGCCTAACCTTTCTTTGTCTATCCCAGCCTTTCCCCTATGTTAGCTGCCTGTGGCTTGTCAATCCTGAACCTGAGTTTTTTTCAGACCTGAACCTATAACCTGTGAAGCAGCTGGACTGACACTGCATGCAGCAGATATGCCTTATCAGCAGCGCAGCCTCTAACAGGTCATTTCTTCCTTCTCCTGAGGTCGTGAAAGGAGAAAATTAGCATTCTTCCTCCCGCTGTGAATTTCTACATCAGCTGAAGGGGAGAGCGTTCTTTCCCCTGGCTGTGCTTCAAGCGGACTCAGCAGTCTGTGCTGCAGAGGTGCACTGTGCTCACAGCAAACATGAGCTGCTGTAATATCTTCAGCTAATGTTACACGTAATCACACATATTTGTTTGTGTGTTGGTAACAATTGTCACTCTGCAAACACCCCATGTGGAAACACATGTGCACACATGACATTAAACACACAGAAATGGTCTGCGTGGTGGTGAAGATAGAAAACAGCTGTGTTCACTGCTGTTGCCTCTTCATTTGGCTGATGAAAATGAACTGATGCAGTGATATCATCTGCTGTATGTAGGACACACCGGAGTGCTTCCTTCTGGGTCTCGTTGCTCAGTTATTGTTTAACAACTAATGTGCAAAAAGAATCAGTTAATATGAGTCAAAACATGCAGCAAGTTAACACACTAATTTAGATCATTTAAAATTGAGCTAATTTAAAAGCCGCTTAAAACTGAACTGACTAGGGGTAACTAAAGCAAGAGTACAAATATCTGTAGGCAAGCAGGGAAACTGCAGGTTGTGAAATTAAATACCCATATCCAAAATTCAGACCTTAAATGGCTGTAACTGCGATTTAATAGAGCATAGAAGGTCTTAAAATTAAGTTTTGTAGGCCTTACAAATTTTCCATCACGAACAAGCTGAGTCACAGCTAGATACTCCAATGGTTTTGCAGTAGTTTTTATTTTGGGATGTACTGTAATTGCAAAATTGATTATTATTGTAACTAGCTCCGGTCTTACATTGTATAGAATTTAAAAAAAAAAAAAAAAAAAAAAAAGATCATACACTTCTTAAACACACTTATTTTAAGATACTCGGTGTACACTTCAATTCTGCTTAATTCATTATTTTGTTCCTTTTTTTTACGTGTTTTCTTTTGTGTGTGTGTGTGTGTGTGTGTGTGTGTGTGTGTGTGTGAGTGAAACTCCACCCATGGCTACTTGCTGAACACTTAATCATCTGCGTTACGTCTAGAATGTTATTGGGTAAATACAGTAAATGATCAATCAAAGATAATTAAAAAACTTTGGGCAAGGTTAGGTCTTTTAATTAAGACACATTCATCATGGTGCCGTAAAATTGATTGTGACCCCAAACTATAATTTCACCAAATTTAAGCAGCCTCCATAATGCTTTAAAGTGAAATATTTGAAGTTCTGATTTGATTCCCTTTTAAAAAGAACAGCGAGGTGAAGATGAACAGAAAGCTGCTCAGTGCTGCTGTGATCTTTTGCAGAATTTAGCAAATTACCGTACAGTGGATTCTGTAACATGTGTTTGTTTACATAAATAGCTTACAAAAGAGATAACATAGGGACAAAACATAATATAAAAAAAAAAGTGTTTAAATGCAGTGCAATTTCAGTGATTATTGACGACCACTCGCACTCATTTTTAAAGGATGTTTGGGACGAGAGAATGTGCAGCGAATCACAAATAGATCTGAGGCAGAAATACTCATATAATATAAACCACATGAGAAATATTCTCACATGTAACATTATACAGCACTTTACTGCTACACTGATATTGATTTTTCCTCTCTCTTATTCATGCATTATTAATTGCATGTCTGCACCTCCCACACACAGCATAAGGAATTGCAGTATTTCTAGCATATGTATATAGATTTAATGAAACTTGTATAATTTTGTTCATATTATCAGGTATGAGTTAAATGTAAAATTAAATATGGATTCCTCTTTGTCAGCCTGTTGGTCTTTGCTATTGATCTGCTGTAGGCCTTTTGTGGAAATCAAGTAGTTTCTTGTTTCGCGGGTAGCAGGGAAGGTTGCTCTCTGTCACTTTGTAACCTTCTTCCTCCCCTGCTGATCGATCTCGCTGTCCTTTGCACGTCCGCTTCAGTCAGGGTTGCTAGGTAACCAGAACTTGAGAGTGAGTGATGGAGGAGCAGATGTTGTTTAATTGCACCGTTGATTCAGGCTTACTAGTTAAACAATTACATGTGATCTCTTTAATAGCATCACGAAACATGAATCTGTTCATGAATTCCTATAAAGCAAAATGAGCGGTGGGAGTGTAGAATGTATTTGGAGCAGTGACGGACCTTGGTTGTATTAAAACATACAGCCCTTGCTTTACATTGCCAGGATCTTTTTTTAACTCGCTACAATTCTGCGGTGCAAACAAACAAAGACAAAAATGTAGACACATCAGACAGACGCACCCAGCGCTACACCTCCAGCGCAGTTTGGAAATGTTAATCAAAATGTGACGCAGGATGAGTAAGCAACACTCCCTAATATTTACGAGTGTAATGAAAATAGATATATACTGGGGTTACATGTGTTCATATGTGTAATATACTCTTAGGGCTGTGAAACATTTATAGTCTTTTAGTTAACCATATCATGATTATGTGGTTTAAAAAATGGATAAAATCTTATTTAACAACTATGTAATATGCCTACGTAAATTAAACTCTTTTGGAGGCAGACTTTTAAGTGACATTACCGGTAAGAGTTTTGTTTGACATCACATCTAAGTTAAAGTTAAATGTGACAGATGTTAATGTAACATTTCTGCACTAACAAGTACTTCGTAGTTGGACTATGATGCCCTTGGTACTGAGTAGAGTTTGACATAAGATGTATGTTGTTGCAGGTGATGAAGACGTACCACATGTACCACACTGAGAGTCTCAGTGCTGAAAGCAAGCTGAAGGAGGCGGAGAAACAGGAAGAGAAGCACATTGGCAAGGCCAACGACATTAGTTCCAGCCTTCTGCGGTATGGTCATGATGAACGTCCACAGCGACGGAGCTCTGTCAAGAAGATGGAGAAAATGAAGGAGAAGGTCTGTTTTCGTTCGACTGGTTTATACGTGATATTAAATGGGTTGTAAATTACAGGCATTGTATCTCCACTCAAGTACAGTAATGAACTTCTTGAATTTCACCAGTTGCTATTTGCACAAATGACATTGGCAAAGTGTAGTTACATCTTCAAGGAGCCCATCTCTACATTGTGCAAAGTATTACACATATTGACAGATTATATTAGATAAAATCACACTGATGTAGTTATGCGTTCTTTGAGTACATTAGGAATCCATTTTACATCCTGCATTGACCGGACTCTCTCTTTCTTTTTCTCCCTAGAGACAAGCCAAGTATTCTGAAAACAAGCTGAAATGCACAAAAGCCCGGAACGACTATCTCCTCAATCTGGCAGCTACCAATGCCCTGGTGGCCAAATATTACATCCATGATGTCTCAGACATGATAGATGTAAGTTATTACTGTCAGAGCCAAAAATGCAAATGTCGAACTACTTTTTTGTCTCAGTGCTTCCTTTTATTGGTTTATAATTACTATGTGTTTTACTTCTTGTCCCCAGTGTTGCGACTTAGGTTACCATGCAAGCCTGGCACGCACCTTGAGAACCTACCTGTCTGCAGAGTATAGTCTGGAGACTTCTCGCCATGAGGGTCTGGACTTGCTGGAGGGAGCTGTAGATGCCATGGACATCAGAGGAGACAAGCTGAAGTTTATGGACGTGCACAGCCAGATCTTCTGTCCTCCAGCACGCTTTGACTATCAGCCACACATGGGGGATGAGGTGAGTCACTAGAGAATAGGGCTGTAGGAATGGTTTGTTTGTAGGTACATAGATATGCTCTCTCATCATGTTTGCTGTTCAGTATGTGAAATCCTCCTGGTAAAGTTCCCTTTCTTTCTTAATCCCAGGTGTGTCAGGTGAGTGCACAGCAGCCTGTCCAGACAGAGCTCTTGATGCGCCACCACCAGCTGCAGTCTCGCCTGGCCACGCTGAAGATAGAAAATGAAGAGGTGAGAGTGCACACAAGTCTCAGAGGGTTGAAGGTAGCCAGTGTCAGCGTTTCATTTCAAAATGAAGCAAGCTCAAAGCAAGTGTGCTGTGCACAGAAATGCTCTTTTCTGCTGACTCAAAAGAGGACACATACTGAGTCATATAATGATATAACATATATATATATATATATATATATATATAGCATACAAGGTAGCAGACCTACAGAGTTACATGATGTGCACATAATGGTCTGAGTCACTGAGTGACATTTAAAAATGCAGAGCCATTGCATGTCACCAGGTTACTGCAAAATCCTGTCGCAGGAAATGAATGTCTTATCATTCAAATAATCAATCAAGTGCGACCATGGGTAGCAGAACAGGAAGATGTCTTAAAGATGCATATCTGCTGCTCTATATGTGGAACACAATATTAACAGGCACTGGGGTGTTTGAGAAAGAAGTTTAACAGATCTGAGCTTTCTATGATCCAAAATGTAACCATTTTATAGGAACAGTTTTACATTTAGGAAAATACGCTTATTTTCTATTTTACAGAGAGTCAGATGAGGAGAGCAATACTACTGTCATATCTGTCTGTTAAATATAAAGCTACAACCAGCAGCCGGGTAGCTTAGCTTAGGGGGAAACAGCCAGCCTGGCTCTGTCCAACTGTAACAAAATCCGCCTACCAGCACCTCTAACGCTCAATAACCAACATATTATATCTCATTTGTTTAATCCATGCAAAAATAGGTAGTGTAAAAATGTGAAGTTGCAGTTTTACGGGCAGTTATGTGATCTAACGTGTTAATCATTGAGCTTTAGATGTGCTAGAAGGTGGACAGAGCCTGGCTAGCTGTTTCCAGTATTTATGCTAAGCTAAGCTAACTGGCTGCTAGCGGTAGCGGAGTGGTATGAATCTTCTCATTTATCTCTCAGCAAGAAAGAGAATAAGCGCGTTTTCCAAAATGTCAAACAATTCACAAAAACACATAATTTGAAAAGCTGCTTCTCGACTCTCTGTCTGATAATTTCAATCATGTTAAGAATCACCACTCCTACAGTTTATCACTCATCAAAGGGCTGTTTGTCTTACTTACAGCACCTGAGGCATTTCAATACCTCCGTTGGCTTTGCTATATTTTAAACTGGGATTGGCAGCCAACACCCTCGCTTCTGTCACACCAACATGTAACGAACAAACAACCAGTCTTCAGGATTGTCACCCTGCATTTATATTCATCTTTAATCTGACACTGACCTGTGGGGTCGTCTCTCATCCAGTCTCCGGCCTCCACTGGGGGCCGCCCCAGCATGCTCCATGGCCTCCTGGCCTGGAGTCACCAAGGCCACTGTGACTTACATAGACCTGTTTAAAGGTCACCAGGGTGTGGATATGTGTCAGTGCCTGTATGTTATGAATATGGAAATGCACACTGCCTTCCTGTCTGCCTCGCATGGAAGGAACATAGTTAATCTTTCATGTCACGATGCTTCATGCTAGGAAGCTAATGACTCTGTTGTTTATGGTGTGTCAGTCAAACTGCTGTGAAAATGGCCTGTAGTGGTATAATCTTAGACTGTGCTGGCTTGTTTACACCATGCATCTTGTTTGTGACACTGAGATGATGTATTTGGAAATATGTACATTAGGTTTAATTACATTACATTAATATTCTTTGTTGTTTTTATATGGACGACTCACCTAATACATTTCATGCATATTTCATATAATTACAGTTACTGTAATTGTGGATATTGTTCTAATTAATGTTCCTAAATGTGTTTGTATGCTGTGTGTGTGTCAGGTGAGGAAGACCCTTGACGCCACCATGCAGACCCTTCAGGACATGCTCACGGTGGAGGACTTTGATGTGTCAGAGGCCTTCCAGCACAGCCAATCCACAGAGTCGGTCAAATCGGCGTCCTCTGACTCCTACATGAGCAAGGCAAACATCACGAAGAGACGAGCCAATCAGCAAGAGACTGAGGGCTTCTACTTCACTGTGAGTTCTCAGACAAATGAGAGCACAAAAGGCACTGCAGCATGGAGCACATACACTATAACTAGAAATAATCCTGTCGCTACATGCTGCACCTAGAACACAGAGCAGACACAACAGCAACAACAGGACAGAGAATGACACGTCTTTTTTTTTTTATCTATTTCATCTGCAGAAATACAAGGAGTACTTGAATGGCAGCAATCTCATTGTCAAACTGCAGGCCAAGCATGACCTTCTGAAGCAGACGCTAGGAGAAGGTAAGACTTATTGTGCTATACATTAGTGGAGTGGAAAGTAGTGGTAATAGTTGGGGGTCTACCAATAATACAAAAACATTCATCAGTACTAGAATAAGAGTTCACAAGCCTTTTTGGATTCCATTGATATATGTTTTCATCAAAAATAAATCACATACCTTCTGAAATACTAAATATATTCAGTTCTACATGATCTATCTGGAGTTCCCTCCATGTTTTTGGAAACAGAATACAAAATTATGTTATTCCGAATTTGTCATTTACTTGACAACTTGACAATTTTTGGATCCAATACAGGGTAACTGGCTAAAAATAATCCTACATTTCATGATGAGAAGTACTTTGGTTGAAGGCTATAAGATGCCATAGTGTGTTTATATAATGAATGCACATTAACCTGAGCCAAAAGTGTGAATAAGGATGTATATCTTCCCATGTCAGTGTGTTGCTACTTCAAAATCTTGCAAGCATCTGCTTTTGGTTATATATTGGTCGGTGAGTCATTACATCGTTTTTCAGCCTCTTGCGGATATAGTACAGTATATAGTTACATATAGTCAATGGTACAACTTTTGTGGATATACAGGAGTGTATATGATGGAATTTGATTGATCATTTCCGTGAAAAAAGCTCTGATTTTAGACAACAAAGATGAAAATAACTATTTTGTGCTCAAGCTGTACCTACCAAAGCACACAGAACCTTTTACCGAGGATACTTAGATAATTAGTTACAGCATGAAGGTTGTAAATTGATTTTGTACTCCGTCCATGCTCATGAAAATAGAATACATAATTGGGTTATACTGAAGTTGTCATTCACTTGACAGCTTGACAATTTTTGGACCTAAAAGAGGGTCACAGGGTAGAAAAATCTCTGGACTAGTAGTACTGTACTTGAAAGGGTATTTATTGCCATACTTTCTTCCTTATATTTAATATGCATTAACCTCAGCCAAAAGAGTGAATACAAATGTAAGTTCCATGTCATTGTGTTTCTACTTCAGACTCATGCAAATGTCTGCTTTAGGGTTGGAATTATGTGCGTTTGACATCAAGTAGGATTGTGCTGGAAGCTGCTTTACACATGACGTGATCCGTGAACCTTTCTGATTGACTGATCAAAGTGAGGCCTTAATTTGTTTGCGTACAGTGAGATGTGTGTGTGTGTGTGTGTGTGTGCGTGCGTGCGAATGAGGTGCAGATATCATGAAATCATCACACTGTACAAATCAGCTCCCTCAAGCTCCCACTCTTGTTGCCCCTGGATACATTTTCACTTTGCAGAGCGAGTAGACAGGCCATCCCCTTCTGGGGCTCTTGTGCCGTTTCTAGGGCGACCGCTGAATGACCGCTGCCTGGCGGTGAGTCAAATGCAGCCATGGCACTCACCCCATTGAGCCTGGCTGAATAGATGCCTGTTTTCTCATAACACCCCTTTCCGTCTCCATCTGCCAGCCATGTATAGTCGGCCAGCACTCAACCGTACAGCTAACTTCTGTGATTGTAAAACTAGCGTATACTAATTTAGTCTAATTCTCTGCTGTTTTTCATTTTAGGGGAGAGGGCTGAATATGGAACAACAAGGTAAGATGTCCAGTGACAATAGGGTGAATAAAGTAGGCGATGATGTGTAAAATCCTTCCTCTTTCCCTGGATGTGGCAGGAATGAGATCACAGTGTGGGAATAGGAGTTTTCCTCTTATTTGTTGAACAAAGGGTTTGATCCTGATTAGAGAAGTTGGTGCTCAGAGTTGTTCTTCCAAGTTTTAATCTATAAAGATATGTTAAGACTAAGAAATTAAATGCCAGAGAGATGGATAATGTCTCACTGTTGTTCTTTTTATAAACAATTCAGTGAGCAGAAAATGAACAAATATTGACGAGGCAGGTTCATGACTAATTGAATACAAGGGTTTGACTTTTGCCTATTTTGATTTATGGTACATTTCATTAAATGCAGTCAAATCTTTATTGAATTATGTGTGTAATAATTCCCTGTAGTCATTATGACTGACTTTGATAAAGTTTGCTACAGCAGCCCCATCTAAGGGTCAATTTAAAGGAATAGTTTGACATTTGGGGAAATATGCTTATTTGCTTTCTTGCTGAGAGTTAGATTAGAAGATGGATGCCATTCTCATGATATTACTCTAAATATGAATCTATCACTAACAGTTAGCTTAACTTAGCATAAATATCAGAAGCAGCAGGGAACAACTACCCTGAAATAGCTAGTAAAACCACAACATTTTTTCACCTTTTTGGCCAAACAAGACCAAACTTTGGGGAGAGCCAGGCTAGCTGTTTCCCCCTGTTTACAGTCTTTGTGCTAAGCTAAGCTAACTGATTGTTGGCTGTAGCTTCATATTTACTGTACTACAGATTTGAGAGTGGTATCGATCTTCTCACCTGACTCTTGGCAAGAAAGCAAATTGTTACATTAATAAAATGTTTTAAACATTGTTATGTTTTTGGAGGTGCAATTTACTGTGGTAAAGACATGGCAACAAATACATTTTAGAAAAATGACAGTATTTTGATGTGTAGTTATACCAATTGCATTATCATTCATATTTACCATGTATCAACCATACAACCCCCACCATCTCCCCAGGCCCCCCACTCTTCCCCCTAAACCCCAGAGAATGCGGAAGTCTAGACCTCGCTCCATTTTTAACCGTAAGCTGTTTAACGGCAATATGGAGGCCTTCATTCAGGTATTAGCCCATCTGTGCTCTTTGTCTCTCCATGAGCTCAGCTGCCTCGCTAGCAGTCCTTGGGGGTTCTCTTGCCTTTGCCCACTCTTTTACCCAAACGTTGGCTCACTCATGCACTGACTTTCCTCTTGCTCATTGCCTTGTCTTCCCAGTCTTGCAATTTAGGAAAGACAGGGGTCAGGTGAAAACCAATCAAACAAGTTCTGGAGATGGTTTGATTTCATAATCGCTGCACTGGTGCAGGGTTTGCTTTTTACATTCTTTCTCCTGTGAGCCCCGGCCTCAAGACACTGAATTAATTCATGAGTGTCAGTTGGCCACGCACCAGCCATGCTAGGCTATGCAAATAAACACATGGCCACATCCACTCTAATGCTGAATCAAACAGGGGCAGGCAGACAGAGTGTGCATCAACAGCAGTGGAGATAAACATCAGGATTCAGTAAAGCTAAAACTATTAGTCGAATGGCAGAAAAAATGATTTTGATAAGCAATTAATCGTTTCCAAATGTTCCCTTGTTCCAGGTTCTAACTTGTGACAATTTTCTCCTTATAATTGTCTTATATGATAATAAAGTGAATATCTTTTAGAGTGTGGCCTTAGGAGATTGTGATGGGCGTTTGTCACTATATTCTGACATTTTACAGAACAAACGATTCAATCAATGAATCCAGAAAATAACGAGCAGATTAATTGTTAATGAAAACAGTTAGTAAGTTGCAGCTCTAGAATTCAGCCTTTAGTTTTCCTCTCCATCAAACAGTCCTTTCTGGCTGATAAAATGCTTTACTGTATGTAGCACCCCCATCCTCTCGGTTAGCACCCTCCCTCCCACACACTTTCCCGCCGAGCCATGTCCTCCCGTCTCACACCCCACAAGGCACTGATGCTTTTCTCTCAGGCCAGACCTCCTCTTTTTCTGTCTCTGTACAATCTGTCTCTCTCACTAACCTGTTGTGGTTGTTGTTGTTGCCTCTCTTCCTCTGTCTACGTGCCTTACTGCTCTCTGCCCAGGGGAAGACGGAATGTCCGTGCCAGGAGTCAGGTACTCTGTCTTATAGCAGGGCGGGTTCGTCACACTCTGTTCAGTATGCTAACCAACATTTCTGTGCCTCTGTCCTGTTGGCATTCCTGTGAAAATACTGTAGTGATAGCAATAAATGGTGGTGCACTAACACGATTTTGTTCTGCTTATTTTTGTTCTTTATACTTATCATCAGATATTTAAAAATAATAATAATTAAATGATTAACAATGTTCTCTCAACTCTGCTGGCATGACTATTTGTTTTCTATTATTTTCTGGTTATGAGCTTCCAATAATGATCATTTGAATCTGTCTGGTAGGACTCAGGGCAAGCTATACCGGTGGTGGTTGAGAGCTGCGTTCGATACATCAATCTGTATGGTATGTTCCTGTTGTGTTCATATGTCGTCTTTCCACAAGATGTCTGTGCGCACAGCAACATGTGCTTTCTCATACTCTGTCTCTCCCTCTTTTTATATAAGCTGACAAGCATTTGTGTCAGGGAATCATACAGTAATGCATTTTTAAGACAATGAGAACATATAAACAAAGCATACTATGTACCATATGTTTAATAGGAATGTCCTAGACTGAAAAAAGTCTTTAGTCTACAAATAGACCTTTTCTACCACAGGTACTTTTCCAGGAACTCAGGAACCTCACCTGCATTTCAAGCTGTGATACCAGGCACTAAATTATTACCTCCACCATAGTTCCTGGTGCCAACAAATTCCACACCATGTGGGTAGTAATTTCCAATGGCCCAGGAGCTATTGGGGTGGAGTTTGCAGTGCTAGAGATCACTGATTTTTACAAACACAAAACTTGCAGCTGCTACAACTTTACAGCTTCATTTACACTATAAGTAAAGCACTGGGTGCCACTTGTATCTATATTAGGATGAAGGGTGGAAACAACACAATGACTCTGTTTTCTTGATGCGTGAAATGTTTCTGCCATCATTTTAGAATCTATTACAGACTCATTTGCTTAATCGTCATGGTTTTTCAGATGTGGTAGAAACACAAACAGGAAATTGCAAAAAGGGACTTTAAGTTCCTGTTTTAGTTCATGTGACTCCATAGTTCCTGGAAGTATTTGGTTGAAAAGAGCCTAAAAAATAGCATTTCTTGACTAATCAATTTGTTGATTTAGCTGACAAAATCTGTCAAATTGTTTATTCATTTGTATCTTCCCTTGGCAGCAGAATGCAGGCATGCTAAAAGATCTCATAAAATCATATGCTTATTAATGACAACCGCCTGTTTGTGAATATTATAGTGAAGACAGATGTGATTATAACTTCACCCAGTAATGACTGAAAACAAATACTTCATTTACCATAAAAAGGACCAGAAAAAAATGACTACTTTACACTAAAAATTTCAACAAAGACCTTAATGATTAATTAGTCGAGAAATCTTCTAGCAGAGGGCAGCCTTAATGTCATAACACCTTCTTTCATTTATTTTTTGCTGCTGCAGACTGCTCTGGTCTTTCATATCTAGTCTCACACCATTTTGCACCATTTCTGTCGCGTACATACAGTACATACCCACACTCACAATGTAGCCTAAACTAACATTTGTTATTGGGGTTTGCCTTTATTTTTATTAGTTTATTTTTTGTTTATTTATGTGATTTAACCTTCTGGCTTTAAGTGCTGTGCATGTACTATGATGGCTGGTTACTATTCTTAAACTGGAAATGTGCAAATAAATTCAATGAGAGGACATTTGTACTGATACCTTTTTTCCCCATTTTCTTTCTTTCTATTGTACACTAACGGCTCTGTCTGTCCGCAGGTCTTCAGCAGCAAGGTATATTTCGAGTTCCAGGCTCCCAGGTCGAAGTCAACGATATTAAGAATGCATTTGAAAGAGGTTAGTCCCAGTGCACCATCTTCTCTTGATTGATTTTAAATTGCGTTTTGTCCACCTCAAAAGCCACACGGGCCTCTAAAGTGCAAATAAAGAGCCCATGTGTCACATGCAACTACGTAATGGACATGTAAACCATTTTAGATGCATAATACATAAGGTCAGCATCTTGGTGTAATATTAAATGAGGAAACATAACTGCACTCTCAATGTTTATATTAACCTAACTTGAAATACACAAATAAAATTGCCTCAGTGCCATGTTACATGAACACTGATAGCAGTGAATGATTAATGAGTGGATTAAATGTATGCTTTGTCTGTAGGAGAGGATCCACTGGTGGACGATCAGGCTGATCACGACATCAACTCCGTGGCAGGCGTTCTTAAGCTGTACTTCAGGGGGCTGGAAAACCCGCTGTTCCCTAAAGAGCGTTTCCTCGACCTTATGTCCACAACCAGTGAGTCACATTCCAGGAGAACATCTGAGAAACGTATTTAGTGTAGCTTTCTATACATTTTTTCACTCTTTCTTCGTTTCTTTCTTTTTACTCCAGAGCTTGACTCGGGTGCAGAAAGAGCTCATCACCTTCAGCAGATAATTGTGACTCTTCAGCGGCCTGTGATCATCGTCATGAGATATCTTTTTGCATTTCTAAATCAGTAAGTCCTGCCACAACAAATTTCACTTGTTTGACACTTAGGAACGTGAAACTAATTGCTTCTGTCTTTCCAGTCTTTCTCAGTACAGTGATGAGAACATGATGGACCCCTACAACCTGGCTATTTGCTTTGGCCCCACATTGATGCCAATACCAGATGACCAGGACCCTGTGTCCTGCCAGGCGCATGTTAACGAGGTCATTAAGACCATTATCATCCACCATGAGGCCATCTTCCCGACCCAGCGTGAGTTGGAGGGACCTGTGTATGAAAAGTGCATGGCTGGTGGGGAAGAGTACTGGTAAGTGCAAGACAAGGCGTCCATGTGTGTCAGTGTATAGATTATTGGCCGGCTGTGGCTCAGGAAATACAGCGAGTAGTCCGCTAATCACAAGGTTGGCGGTTGCTGATCCCCAGCTTGTGAAGCCCGTTGGATAAAAGCTCTATTTATATGCAGCCATTTACTGCCCATTTTTCTCAGTTGTTAACAGAAAAAATAAATAAATGTTCTACTTTTTACCTGAACTTAAAGGCTTAGACAATACGCAATACTGAAATATCTTCTGGTTATGAGCTGAGGATTATACCATGTGATACTTTATCCACTTCTTGGTCAGATTAAAAAAGAAAAAAAAAAGGCTGTCCTGTGGACATAAACTTGTGGCCAGACACGAACCAAAGATAGATTCTGTTTTCTATAGTTTTTTCTATTGTGTGTCTTGTTTGAAGGACACTATCAAGCAGGAGTATTTTATTATTTGTTGTTATTATTATTTGTTTGTTATATTTATGTTAGAGTAGACCAACAACCATATTATAACCATAACCATATTTATACATTTTAGGTGTTCATTTGGGTCTTATAAAGATGTATTTTATGCTGCATTTATTATTTGGATGCAAAATCCAGCTGTGAATCTCACATTTCATTTGGCAGGTGATTTGGGTTTTGTTTTCATTTTCCGTGTTTTGTTTTTGTGTTTAAATATTTGAAAACAAAATGGGATGAAATTTTAGTGTCAACAACTGAGAAACACTTAAATCATATTGAGTCAGACATTTTATGTGTCTTTCATTTACATAAACATCTTATTTTGCATATATATGGTTTGGGGAATGAAGGACTGTCTGTCTGTTCTTTTGTGTTTCTGACTGTTTGACTCCATATTCCTCCATGCAGTGAAAGCCCCCATAGTGAGCCAGGAGCTCTCGACGAGGTAGACAATGGTACCGGACCGAACACTAGTGATGAAGGTGAGATACCTAATGCAGTCAGTCCACTGTAAGGACTGCAGCCGTAACTGTAAGAGCAGAAAAAAATCTGAAGTCTCAAATTGTAATCTGTCATATTTATTTTATTATTGTATTGTTTGTATTGCAGAGTTGGAGCAGATCGAGGCCATAGCAAAGTTTGACTATGTGGGCCGAAGTCCTAGAGAGCTTTCCTTCAAGAAGGGAGCCTCTCTGTTACTCTACCTGCGAGCCTCTGAGGACTGGTGGGAGGGCCGACATAACGGTGTGGATGGGCTGATTCCACATCAGTACATTGTGGTACAGGACATGTGAGTAAAAAAGTAAAATTGGTCTGAGAAGCCCACAAAAAGACAACCACAATAAGATTTTAGTTATATCGAACAGATATTATTTTAGTATAAAATAGCATCAGAGAAGTGATAAAGTCAAGGAGTCAGTACCTTGGTTCTGCTGCAGGACAACAGCTACTTTGGGCTTGGTCATTATTTATGTTGCTCTATTTTCCCAAAATGCAAGTTTCTATTCTTACCGTCCTCGCGAGCTGTGTTGCGTTTTCAAAAAGCTTGGCCTTATAAAAACCTGTGCCTTCGTGAGGATCAGTGTGAATAAAATGCTCCTGGTTTTCTTGTTGTCTTGATACAACTAGTTGCGATGGAAACAAAACAAATGTCCCCCAATCAGCAATTAGGTGTGGAGCTGTAAGGAGGAGCATTTTTTTTAACTGGACAAGCACTTACGTCACTCCTCTAATGCAGCCTTTAATTTCTACTCGGGCCCCTTGCCTGATAAACACTCCGGCATCACAGGGCAGATAACAAAATTAAAGCCAAATTAAGAAGAAGAGTGATGTATGTACTACCAACAGTGGCTTCCAGGGACTGATAAGTGATTCATTTTGTCTGTAAAAGTAATGAGGCTCACTGTGCTGATGACATTTTTGATTTTTGTGTTGTTTGTGTGCCACGAATGTAATTGTTAAGGATTCGTGTGTGCGGTTCGAGAGATTAAACTTCTACAAAGTTCGATCTCTCAAAGTAAAAGCCAGTATTAACATTACCTGAGGACAGAAGCCATTAATCGAGATCAATCTCTTCTGTCTGTCTGTATCAGGGATGATGCGTTCTCAGATAGCATTCAGAGGACTGATAGTGAGGCCAGCAGTGTACCACACCACGATGAAAGAGCCTCGTCGAGAAATGACCGCCAATCTCCTTGCGAACACACACCTGAGCACCGCTTTGGAGCAGCATTGGGAAGGTGGGGTTAGTTTAAACTCCATGGGATATATGCCATAGGTAGTGAGAGGGCGCACGAGCACACATGCAATACATACAGTGTACACATGGTGCAGACAGGCATTTTAAATTCCCATGCAAGTGTTCAGAGTCAAGCCATTCAAACTGATGAAGTATCAAACTGTGACTTTTCTTAGGGTGAGGGTGCGATCAGATGGAGCTGCAGCTCCACGCCACAGGAACGGTGCTGATCGTCACAGCCCCAGCCGAGCTGCAGACCAGCCCCCTAGGGTTATGCCTCGGCCCTGCAGCCCACACAAAAAAGCTGTTAGCAGGGGCCCAACAGACAGTCCAGAGAAGCGGCGTCTCACCACATTTGGCAGTCTGGGCAACCACCCAGACAGAAAGGCCTTAGTCGACAGCCACTCTCAACGGTCTTCACCCAGCACCACTCGGCATGCAAGTTTAGGAGATCACAAAGCCCTTGAGGCTGAAGCTCTCGCTGAGGTGAGTGTTAACATTTGAATGGACAAATACAGTGGAAGCTCCATTGACTCAGCCACTGCACGTTGATTTTAGTCAGGGGTAGTAGGGTTTGGTTTTAGAAGTGGGGCAGGTATACATGAGGTCAGAGGTTCCTCACCAGTGTGAATGCTACTCCCTGCAATTTACACATTTATATCAATCTAGAAAATAACATGTTACTATGAGAGTGGTTATCATGCTTCCCAAATTAATTGTAGTCTAATAAATGTTTTCTTGCTGTATTATTAATTCACTATCTCTACTTAAAATGATTTAGTTTTTGTTGATTGAGACCTTTTACTTCGATGGATCAATATTGTACGTGCATCTTCACTAAAACAAACAAACAATAGGATTTTGAAAAGTGAGGGGGACATGTTTCCCCCTTCTCCAATGGAACTTAGTTTTAGTTACTTCTTGCCTGATTGTTTGATATACATTTCTAAATGTCAACATAATTTTCCTTCTTTTCCTTCCTTCTGCTCATATTTGTCAGGACATAGAGAAAACAATGAATACAGCTCTCCATGAGTTGCGTGAGCTGGAGCGACAGAATGTAGCCAAACATGCCCCTGATGTTGTTTTGGACACATTGGAGCCCCTCAAACACCCCGGTGGAGCCCAGGATCCGCAGGGCAGCCCCCTCCACACCATGGTGATCAGGGATCCAGATGCAGCCCAGCGACGTAGTAGCAGCAGCTCCTCTTCTGAGACCATGACCACTTTTAAACCTGCTCTGTCAGTGCGTAGACCGAATGCACCTCTTAGGCCCCCGCCTGTCAGACCCGTCCGGCCTGCTCCTGTGATTGGACAGGGCCAGGGACCACACCGCTCCAGCAGCTCTAGTTCCTCCGGTCTGGGCAGCCCAGGCATCACGCCCACTGACAGGATCTTTCCTGTCAAACCTCCCTCCCCATCACCATCCACCTCCTCCTCATCCTCAGACAAACAAGGTAACATGTAGCTCCAGTCAGTCACACGTCAAGTGGTTGAAGAACATCGTGGATACTGAGTGACTGTGATTACCATCACACCCCTACACCTCTTTCTGACAGCAAAACAAACAATGACACCTGGTCTGTATGGTGAATATTTACCACTAATCTTGTATAGTGTAGGACGGCTACTGCTGGTTTCTGACAACTGTGTGCCCACACATTGACTTGTTGGTGGACAAGTTGATGTACTGTATAACAATATTACACAGAAATAGGATTTAAATCTATGAGAATCATTTTATAAAATGCTACCATGCTGAATAGTCATGCTGGATAAAAAAGGGATGCACTGGAAAATACTTCTGTTTACTGAAATCTGACAATGAAACATCGCATGTTATTAGGTTGCGAAAATGCTGTGAGCTTGGACTTTGTATCTGGTTTCCTGTTCCATTATGAGGGAACACTTAAGGGAATATTTCACCACTAATTATGTAGACATCCAGTGTGTGCTGGTGGTCTATGTAGTCTATTAAAACGGCAACTCCTTGGGCACCATTTATATTGACAGAGAAGCTTCCTTAGGGAGTCTGTCCCACAGTGACAGCATATACCAACAGGCAGACACCATGGCTGTGTCTGAAATCACTATATTTACTATGTAGTGCACTATATTAACTGTCCGCCATTTTATTTGAGTGTCTTAGTTCTGACTGGGAAATTTACATCTATGTGGCGCCCTCAAAAAAATCCAACAATGGAATGAAAAAAGTAGTGTGCATGGCATGTAAACTCTTTTCTGCCAACAATCCCACGATGCAATGTGTCACATTTTATAGGTAGTGATGACACAAAATTGGGTGTTGGGAAATCTAAGTGCATTGTTCACTTTAGGGTAAAGTGTTGAGTGTCTATTATATGCGAATATGTGAAATGAGGGAGTGATTTCAGACACAGCCAGGGCTGAATGGTAAAACCAGGGTTCAATTGCATTAAGTTGCAATTCTTCTAATGGCCACTAGATGCTGGCTCCAAGGAAATTACATCTGTATTAAAGAAAAAGAAATCTGATTTTGGCACCTCCTGAGTGGCAGTATAAAAAACAAACTGCGGTAGACACAGTGCTTGCTACACCCCCACACCCCACTTCAATCCCACCCGGTAATACTGAGTACGAAGGGCTGAAAGCAACACATAGACGGCACCAACTTTCACTGGGATTGGCTAATTTTTCTACAAACAAATTTATCAGAATAATTTGAAAAATGCTGTAATTATACAAAAATCCTACACACAGTCACAATGGCTAAATGAAAATATCCTCCAATGTTTCTCTTAAAATGCTCAATTCATTTCTTTTCACAAAGAAGAAGAGTAAGAAGTTCAAAAGAAACAGGAAAACTCACAGCAGGATAGGGTTTTGGTTTCGGTTGGGATTGGTCAGCGACTGAAACACAAATACTCCAAGCAGCTTTGTCATCGCAAGTGTGGCTGCTGCAGTCTGGACAGCTGGTGGCCAGTCTGACCGGCAGTGGCAGCATCACTGGCCAAGTTAACTGGTAGCAGTGCAGCAGCACAATCAACGACAACCTGAGACTCTGCCTCTCTTTGTTGCATTTCCTCAGCAGTGGACCAATGAATCGTATCTCAGCCAAAAAAAACAGCCTTCATTCATTCATCTCCAGAATAGGTCAGTGCACGGCAGAAGAAGACCAGCTGCCGGGCTACAGTCACACAGAGAATATTGACAACTATTGTGGACATTGTAGACATGCCACCCCTATAACTAATACAAGGAAATAAAGATGAAAATCAGTAAAATGTTCTTATAATATAGTCATCTCTCTATATAAAAAGATTAGCTGTGTTACCTCAATAAACAGGTAAAACATTCTCCTACAACTCAACTAATAAACACTACAGGGAACTGTGCTGCATTTATAGGTTCTGTGTTTTCAGTTGTACTAGAAACATGATATAGCACATCAGTATCATTAAAGCTTATAATGTCTAGATTGCACATGGTCAGTTCAGGCTGTGTGGGTGTTTAGATGAACTTGTTTACTGTTGGTGGTGTTTGTCGTCTGTCTTATAAGGATGATCAATATATCTTTAAAGTGTAATAGGTACATTGGGTTGAATATATACATACTGTTAAAGGATACTTGTATAAATAACATTGTATGATAGGAACAGGATATATTATCATGTCTAGTCTGTAGATTTTTGTAACTCTTATCCTTGCACAAACATTAACAAAACAATAAATCAATGAAACCTCACAGAAGCTTCTCCTTTTATTGTCTTGTGATGTTAAATAAAAATGTAAAGTGCTGAATGGAGATGACTGAGTTTGAACAGCGGCCATTGATAGTTATCACAGTGCACCGTATTTATTGGAAATGCGTGCAACATTGTGTCTATACAGATAATAGTGGGTCTGTCAGACTTCACACAGCACAGCTCACTCATACGTGCAATGACTAGCGTGGTTTTGCTGCGCCATCTACTGGTCAGCATAGATTTTATGCTTATCTTGTTAAAAGACTATCAGGTAACAGTTAAAAATCAAGGAAATACCAACATAAAATGTACCATGTGTCTGGATCTTTAATGCAGAGTCACAGATTCCACAAGAAATGTCATTATTTGGTGTTGCCTCGTGAAGAGTAGTAGTGTTCCCACTTAATTAAGTTCTGGCACCTGCGACATAATAATAATAGTAATCAGGGGTGGAAACAGTACATTAAGTAATGTACTTAAGTACAGTTTTGATGTACTTCTATTTTACTTGAGTATTTCCATGTTATGCTACTTTATACTATACGGCACTACAATTCAGAGGGAAGTATTGAACTTTTTACTCAACTACATTTATCTGACAGCTTTAGTTACTTTGCAGGTTCTAATTTTATATACAAAAAAATATGGCCAACAAATAAAATACAATGCATTTTTTAGATTAAACTATCTATAGATAAAGATATAAAGTAGTTAAAATTAACTAAGTCACGCCAACTACAACATTAAAATGTTTCACGTTAATGCAGTAATAATATTCCTATCATATGATAAATATAATAATATAACACTCTGAAAGAGGCACAATGAGTACTTTTACTTTTGATACTTTAATTATATATCTTATATTTTTCATGACAAAGCTAATGAACTTTTACTTCAGTAAACAATTTGAATGCTGAACTTTGACTTGTGATGGAATATTTTTAGACTTTTACTGAAGTAAATGATCTTAGTACTTCTTCCATAGTAATATACTGTATTGTTACATTACATTACATTTCTTACACACTCATCAAGACATTCAGTTACCACTCGTGCCCTGTGGATGGAGGCATTGTCATCCTGGAGCACAAAGAGAGAAATGCTTTACCATGTGATGAAAGTGTTGACTTAAAATGTCCCTTTGTTTTTTTGTATTTAAATTGCACTCTGAGAAGTTCAGTGAACGGTACCAGAAAAAAGCACCTTACAACAAATTAGAGCCCAAAATAATGTTTATTATGGGAAACACTTTCATTTAATTTTTTCCATGTAGACCACTGCTTGTATTCCAGTGGTGGTAGAAGTACTCAAACCTTTTACTTACGTAAAAGTACCAATACAACTATATAAAAATACTCAATAACAAGTAAAACTCCTGCATTGAAAATCCTAAATGTACAGAAATATTATCAGCTAAATATACTTAAAGTATCAAAAGTGAAAATTGTTCTGCAGAAAAGTGGCACCTGTGGGTGATATATTATTGTACATAATATTATTACATTATTAATACTAATTCATCAGTGTGTGAGTAGCATTTTACTGTTGTAGCTGGTCGAGGTGGAGATAGTTTTAACTACTTTTTTATACAGTTAAGTTGTTTAGTCCAGTGGTTCCCAACCTGGGGGTTGGGTCCCCTCCAGAGGGTCACAAGATAAATCTGATGGGTCATGAGATGATTAACGGAAGAGGAAAGAAGAAAAAAGGTTTGGCTACTCAAATTTGAATATATGTTTTAGATATTTGGAGTTTAGAGGAGAAATGTCTGTTTGGTGTAACTGCTAACAACTCATAAAAACATCTGAAATGTGACGAGGGGCTTTTGTAAGGGGTCACAACCAAAAAAGTTGGGAACCACTTTTTTTTTAAAAATAAGTTCATCATATGTTTTTATGTACAATCTTAATTTTAAAAGTAAGTCGTACAATTACAAGTATAAAGTAGCAGAAAATGAATATACTCAAGTAAAGTACCATAAAAATTGTACTTAACAATGTGCTTGAGTAAATATACTACATACAATATACTAGGTGTAATATAGTTTATGTACTTCAAGCCAACAGCAGTGTCCCTCTCAATGTTTTGTATAGACCGTTAAATTAAATCTGCTCAAACGTTACACTGACGTTTTCTCTCAACTGTTAGAGCTGCTTGTTTATTGTTACATACATCTTGAACCAATGTAATTGTCATTGTTGAGGAAATACAGAATACACAACATGTCAAGAGCACCTCAGCCACTGTTCTTTAAACAAGTTCATGCTTGTGTGTGTTTTCTGAATGTGTAAGGCTTGTGAGCACACACACGTGTAGCCCTCCATCGTCACCCCCCACCCCAAGCTCAGCCACACATATTTTGATCATTTCAACTGGATGACTTGCTGATGTGGAGGTCAATGCCCTGAGAGAAATCCTGAGCTGAAAGAATTGATTACTGGTTGATTACAGATTATACAGCTAAAATATATAGTTCCGATTTAAAAAAAAGAATATAAAATAGAGATAAATGTGAATACATAAAATACACATACGTGGTCTTCTCTGCCTTATTTTGTTTTCCGTATCATGATCAAGGTAATTCTGGTTGTCTCTTTTATTTCTTCCATGGCCAGCTCTCAGAGCCAGGTTTAACTCATTTAGGTGTGTTTATTGAGATTAAAGTGGGAATATAATCAGATTATGACCTTGCTCGAGGCCTGAATGGCTGCCAAGAGGGAACGGACCACCCGTGGACTAACTCCCAGCTTTCTGGCTGTGGCTTCCTAGTTCAAAAGGCCTTTTCATTAATGCTGTGATATGATTAGTAAGGCCACCACAGTTGCAGCTAACACAAGTTTGGGGATTGTGGTGTCGATCCCCTCAGTATTTCCAAACAATACATCCCTTTGACCCCAGAGTATTAGGATACAAGTGTTGTGATACGCATATGAGTAAATAAAGAATACGGACTTGTTTATTGTGGCACCTCTTGACATGTTATAGTCCACATTCTGTGGAGCAGTTTAGTAGTAAAGACCCTCTAGCTAAAACATAAATATTACAGTACACAGTTTTTTATTCATTAGGAGCTTTTAATTTCCTACTTAAGTTATGCTTCTGGCGCAGTAACTATTGCCATCGGTACGGAAGCTAGCACAAATAACAACACCACAACAGTCTCTGTATAAAAGGTGGGAATAAAAGCAACAATCCCTCCGAGGGTGCAGAACTACCCAAGTGTCACAAAACTTTCAATAGAACAAGGGAAACAAGGTTTGACAATGATCATCTTGTAAAACAGGCTCAGTCTTCAAAATGCCCAGTTTAAATACATTACAACAGTTTCCAACTCTTTTTGGCTCGTGACCCCTAAAACCTGCAATTTAACAAGATTGTTTGGCCACTTGGGGGCAGCGGCTTTATACATGACACTGACATAGGGACATACTTTTAAGTTGATATGGCGAACTTGTTAGCAAATATTTTTCCATTTATACATCCAGCAGACACTGAGCAACATTAGCATTTATTTGGAGTTGTGTTTGTGTCCACCTAATAAGTGTAAGTCCAATATTCTCTCTTCTTTTGCTCTTCACCAACTTCTACAGAAATGTGGCCCTTAGAGGCAAAATGCTCCACTATGTTCACCAGCTACAGTCGCTAACTGTGTCTGTTTGTTGTTTTGTGCTGGGCAGGTAGCGTACAATGGCTTTTTAGAGCTTTTTCGCTGAACCAAAACAGTAAAGTTGCAAGCCAAACAAAACAAAGAACTAAAAGATGCTATAAATGCTCTGTAGAGCTGAGGGAGGCTGCGGAGTTGGGTGATAATTCTTTGTGAGTTTTTCACTATGAGCGACCTAGTTCACATACAAGTAGAGGTTGTGGATTTATTGTGGATATAAAAATATTGATAATAGCAGCTTTAATACAAAGCATGGTTTACTTGGGGCCCACTAATCACAAGGTATATGTCTATGAGTTGTGAGTAGTCCAATCAAAGAGTGATTTTTCCTTATCAGACACCTTCATTTGAATAATTGAGAGGCTTGATGAGGTAAAATTATCTTTCATGAAAAAACGCAAAGATCGGAGAAAATCTTTATGATTTCCTACTCCAGTAATCATCTCACAACCCCTCCAATTCATCTTGCGACCCTCAGGTTGGGAACCACTATCCTAGATAATGTCAAGTAATGTAATCCATTTAATTTGTCCTCAGCACAAAATAAAACAAAATAATTCCATATGATGTTAAGCCATGTAATATGTAAACGCTGGTAATGCTGACTCATTTTCTCCATTCATAACAGATCTGTTGGTGGTTTGATCAGGTCTGTTTGTGTGCTAGTCAGAAGTAGGCGTGTGTTTGTTGTAGCATTTGTTTGACAAAGGCATGCAGTTTCAGATTTCAGCTGCTGCTCACGTGATCTATTGGCCTGTGTTAAATCAACCAGTTAAACTGTCTGATTCAATACAACCCATTGTGGTCGTTTAACAAGCAGTTAGTTGATAAGATGCTTATCCAAAGTCAACAAACAGCTAAGACTTAAGACTGTAATGTGCACTAAACTGGCTCACAGTTCCACATTACAATGAGTTTTAAATCTTAGTATTCAATAAGTTTCTAATATGAAACAACAGGGTCAGAGAGGATATTATATTATGAGGTGTATATGATATCCCTTCAGGTTGGGATTCAAAACTAAAAAAAAAACTAAATTCCAATTTCATCTTGTGTTCCATTATGAAAATAGATTGTAATTGATATCTCGGTCACATATTCCCTATTATTTGATTTTCATTATTTGAAACATCTGACTGAAATATGGCTGAAGTACAACTCAAGCAAAAGAAACTAGTTTTCTGTGCAATAAGTTGCTGGAATAGAAAATGAGGCTTTGATTGTTCCTGAAAACATGACTGAGCAGTCACATACAGTACATAAATTAACATATTCAGCACAACTGTTAGTATTGATGCCGTTGTATCTAATGTTTCTGTAAGACAGTGAACCGATCCATGTTACCTGGTCTAGCCTGAATTCCTTCTCACAGTCCAAGTTGCTTCACTCGCTGGTGCAAATACCCCAGAGTCATCTCAGTGTCATAAATGTGATTAACTCCATGTTTCTGTTTGATCTGTGCATTTGTAAGTTCAACCTGACAAGAAAAAGTGATTCACGCACACATGGGTTGAAAGCAATTAAAACGATTAAGCTTGTCTCGAAACTAAATTGCCAGAGCAAAACAATGGAGACTCTTTAAATTTTTATTTTTTAGTATGTGCTGCCGTGTGACATCGTTCACTAAAGTTGTATTCAGAAAAAAGTACCTTCAATTTGTACTTAAAAAGTATTTGTACTTAAAAAGTACAAATTGAAGGTACTTTGGACAGTGTGGACCAATGAAACAAACATTCTCCAAAAACTCTCTGCAATTTTGGATTTTTTTGTTGAGCATGCATGAATTGCTATATTTACTGTTCCAGTCCTGTTCTCTAACCCCCCGGCAGGTCTCCACATCCCATCTTCCACACCATTAGGTTTCCTAGGAGCGTATAGTTTCAACTGAGCTGAACTAATTGCTGACCACAGACCAACCATGTAATGTGACTCATTCATTCAGACATCACAAGCTTTTACATCAATCATTTCCTGTATGCTCACTGTTCACTTCAGCCAAACATCCAAACTGACAGAATGCAACATCAGCAGTGTGAATCTTTTGCACTGTCTATGCCAGCTGCATATCAGGATACGACTATGGGACATTAACGAGAGGCGAGAAACAACGGACCCAGCAGATTTTAATTACAAAATATTTTGTACATGCTAGTGTGCCACTGCTGTCAAGTGTTTGGTAACACTTTTGCTACAAACAATCTCTTGTTTCTTTTTCTTGTTTATTCTCCACACTGGCTAGTTTGACAGATTGAGGAATGTGTCTAACTTTGTCCATATTTCACTTCAGATAAAGTGTTGTGACAGCTTCTGAAATTCATTAGACTCCTCAGAATAATTTACCTTGATGACCCCCTTCATTTACAGTAACATACACTATGTATTGTATATATCTATTGGCATCCTTGGTTATCGCTAGTATTTTCCCTTTTATCTATATCCCCTGTGAGTATTACAGCCTGCATTTTTCTGGGAAATGCTGAATACGGATTAGAATGACCTGAAATTGGCATGCAGACTTAATATAATGTGGTCCCTCGTCAAGGCTGTATTTTATACTGTATGGGTGGTCAGAATAACATAGCATGATTTTCATGGTCAGGAACAGCTGCCAGCGTTTGTCTTGTTACCTTGTCTTTGTGCCCTGCAGGTACACTCCCTGCAGGAACATGCCTGAATACTGTATGTTTCCTTTCATCTCCATTCTCCTTAACTGGCTGACTGGGTCAGCCTTAACACAAAGCTGCTGTCGGTACTGAAAGTCTTCATCTGTTGTCTATCTGTTTGTTTAACTTTAATTCAATCAGGCACGTCAGCAAAAAATATACTTTATTTTAGTACAGTGATGGATTGGAAAAAGTAAAGAAGACTCTGAGAGGTAGTGATTTTAATTAAACAAACAGCTTTGAAGGAGATTGACAAACAAAAGTCCCATCCTGAAATATCTTCAGACAGGTACCACCAAGTGAAAGAAAATGTAATTTTGAATTATTAGGATGCAGATGCATCATACTGAAACAGATATTTCAGCTTAATCTTATCACATTATTTAGTTTTAGTGAGTATTAAAACAAAAGGCCCTTCTTAGTGCAGCTGTCAATACATGATACAGTTTAGCTTTGATGTACTTTTTGTAATGAAATTAATATACCTTGTTCAAAGTATTTTTGAGCCAGTCTAAATGTCATACCTCTTTGATATGTGCCAACTTTTAACATGTCCAGTTTAAAGGAATGGTTCAACAAGAAATATATGAGAAATATTGGCTACTTAGTCACTTTCATTCAGAGAGTTAGATGAGAAGATCGATACAATCTCATCTGCATTAAGTAAAGAGCTAGAGCGAGGAGGTGGTAGCATAAAGACTAAAAGCAGGGGGGAAACAGCTAGCCTGGCTCTCCAATGTAAAAAAAAAAAAAAGTTAACATGTTGTATCTCATTTGTTTAATCTGTAACAGAAATGACTACTTTTGATTTTAGGGGAAGTTATGTAGCCTACTTGAACTACAGAGCACCTGGTTGCCCGGCAACGTCCCTGTTAAGACAGCACTTTGGGATGTCGCTGTGCCCTGCTGCTGTTGTGAGCCAAGAAATAGATCCAGCACATACAGTAACTTCCCACAAAACCACTAATTTTTTACATTACGTTTCTGTATGAATTAAATGGAAATATGTGTTAATTAGTGAGCTTTAAAGGTGTTAGTGTATTTTTGTAGTGTAGAGAGGATGTTTCCTCTCTTTGTGCTAGCTAGGCTAACCTTAAGCTAGCTAGGCTAACTGCCTCCTGACTCTAGCTCTGACATTTCTGTGGTGCCGTTCTTCTCGTCTAGTTCCTGGAAAGAAGGAGAGTTTATTTCCCTAAATGTTGAAAAAAATATATAACATAAATTGTCAATCATATGAGTTTGAAATACACATCTTTAAACCAATAGAACACAGGCAGATATGGGATGTAGCAGTACCACAGCAGCCACTACACCAGGATTCAGGTTTGTGTTTCTATTTTACCAGTTTATGTCCTACCTCAGTAATTTATCTTAAAAGGTAAAGCTTTTGTGACAAATGGTAAATGAGTGTTTTTTCTGGTTTCATAAGCCCACCTCAGACAAGTGTTTAATTGGTGTTTTGACTTCAAATTAGCTGCAGCAGAAGGGTACATTTTGTGAAAGCAAAATCTACTGTTCAGACTAATTAGAGGAGAAGACACTGTGTCGTGGGGGAAAGAAGCACTTCACTTTTACTTGTTGTGAGCTGAAAATATTGAGTGTGAAAATTGTGCCAGTAACACACTGAAAATTAAATGTGAGTGGAATGAGCCCTACCATGCAGCCTCTGGCTCCTCTTGCCCCTACTGTGCGAGAGGTGCAAACATCCAGGTGTCTGTTTCCAATCAGAGGGACATGGAGGGGTGAGTCACCCCCCTCCCTTCTGCTCCCTGGCTCTGCTAGATATTACCGGCAACAACTGGAAGGTGCTGAGGTAACTGTCAGGAGAAGTAGGGGTCTGATCAACTAAATCTCTCAGAAGACAGGAATTTTGGCCCAAGAGGAAGTAGAGAGAGAAAACAGTCAGATAATAACTGATGACCGGAGGCAGATGTCAAAGTGCCAAAATACTCCTGGCAGGTCACAGTGATTAATATCTCATCCAGTGAGTCTCAGGATCCATCACTGGTGGAACTAATGCGCTTATGGAAAAATGCTGGTTATCTGTGTCCTGCAGGTGAGAGGGATAGATTTGGATATAAAGAGACAATTCTCCTCTCAAAGTCAAATTAAAACTTTTCAAGCTATTCTTTAACACAAGATTGAGAAACTGATTTCATGATACTCTCTGCCCTCAGAGGGCACAGCAGGCCATTTCTATGGAGCAAATTGTTTGTACAGTAATTAAAGCTGCACTGATCAATATTTTTATATTAAACCTTTTTTGGCAACTTGGGATGCTGGAAATAAGTTTTGAACACGGCATTGACATATCATCACCTTTTAAAGTGATATGACGAACTTGTTAGCAAACAGTTGCTTATTTACACATCCAGCAATATCATTAATTTAGTGTTATGTTTGTGGCCACCTGGTTTTTTAATTTTTTTTATTTAAGTCCAATATTCACTTTCTTTTCACTCTGTTTGGGGTCTCTACCAACTGCTGAGGTTTTAGAGCTTTTTGTAGGAAAACAGCTACCTGCTGTGTCCGAAAACGACGCTATGAGAACGGTAAGAGTGAAGCAAAACAGTAAAGTTGTGTGCCGGACAGCTAAAAAAGGAGCTGAAACTCGCTATGAAGCTCTGTAAAGCCGAGGGGAGCAGCAGATACAGGTGATAATTCTCTGTAGGTTCATCACTATGGGGCGACCCCTTTCACATTGTTTTCACATTGTCATGTGATACATTGCTATTATAGAAATATTGATTACAGCTGCTTTAACAATGGATCAAATGACTATGTTATGTGCAATGTGAAAGGTATCGCTTGTAGTGATTTTCCCACAGAGAAATAACACCTGACTCTGCAGTTCCCGTCAGCTCTGTCCAGCGTCGTTTTCAGCCACAACAGGCTGTTTTCAGTGGAAAGACTATGGTAAAGTCACTGCATGCTCCCTGGCCGGCACCAATGTGTTGCTTGGCTAAAAAATCATTTGGGCAGAATTTCTTCTTCTCCAAATTGCTTCTCCCATACTTTCTTTTTTCATTTCTTGTTTTATTTTATTTATTTTTACTGATATGAAAACAGAAAACGTTGCTCACACCAAAACCTCAAAACTGGAGACAATTGGTATAAATGTTTCACCTGGCAGTGAAACTAAACTCTACTCTTATTCACAAGGAGTGCTTTTTACTTTTGATTCTTGACTTGACTGCTGGTGCTTGTTTATTTTTATTCAGATAAAATGTTGAGTAAAGGACTTTTATTTGTAATGGTGGAAATGCTACTTTTACTTCACCAGGCTTGGAAACTTCTTCCACAAGTGTTAAAGTGTGAGGAAATGGTCAAGTGTCTTTTAAAGGAGTTAAGGTGATACTTCCTTTCTGATCTGTTCAGGGACACTCTGTTATCTCAGAAGCAGGCATGTGGTCGAGGGTAGGAATCAGTCTCCATTTCAACACGCATGCAAATATCTTCGCTGTTAGCAGAGACTGTGTTTTGACACTTTTTGAAACTGGGATTATCTCACTGCATGAGAACTCACTCACCTCCATCTGTTAAACATATAACTGGAATATCTGTGCTTCAACTATGAGGTCCAGTGGGTCTATTATGTAAATGGCCAGGAGCAGCACAGATTGAGATTTGATATGGATAGAGTTTCGTAAATCTCATGAATTGCTTGAAGCCTTGTTACTACATTACACTGCTGAGAGCTTCCCAGTATTGATTTCACGGATATCATCTGTCTCTGTTTAATATGAGACAGATGTCTCTTTCCCACATTTGAGATGCAATGTGTTATATATGAAATACTGTAGCAGGGGATTGTTTGTTTGCTTAGACTCTGCTCTTCCTGTGGACAAGACATGGGCAGCCACAGTGGACAGTGGCATCAAGCTGCAAGAGTTTCATGCGTAAAAATGAAGGAGGGATGAAGGACTAAATGTGTTCAAACATCCACACACGCTACCACTGTGTACTCAGCATTCCTGACCTTAAGGATACTCAAAGAAAATATCTTAACACAATTTTGTTTGAATTTCTCAGATGTTATTTATGGAATGTCAGAAACCTCAATCTGCTGTACACGCAATTTTCCCCTTTAGCCACACTAGTGATGTGGTCGGATGGCAGTGTCTGTTGGTTGTTTGGTCCAAACTGAATTTTTTCAACAACTAGTGGATTGATTGCCATGATATTTAGTAAATATATCCATGGCGCCCTGATAATGAATTCTGTGGTGTTCCTCTGACTGTAAACCTGGTAAACATTATACCTGCTAAACATCAGCATGTTAGCATGGTCATTGTAAGCATTTAGTGCAGCATTACAGAGCTGCTAGCATGGCTATAGTCTCCTAGTCTTGTTTATTGCTCTATAAACTGCAATGTAACATGTCCTGGTTTTGGAAATGTTTACAGTCAGTAAGACTTTAAAATGTTTTCAAATGTGTTTGGATAAACTCAAAACTGGAGAGTGGTCAAGCTCAAAATTAAGGTCCTAACTCGATAATAGACCTCTGACGTGACAGCGAATGTTCGACTACCCCATGCTTTAAAGCCATCCTTTAAACACAAAAAGCAGATCTAAGTCCTCTTTCATACCCAATTTTCCACAGCTGCATTAAAGCATCTCAAGTACTCAAGCAGACTTTTTCTCATTGTGCATAAAGACTTCTGAAGCCCCCCAAAAAGCCATTTAGATGTTTTTCTTTAGACTTTGGTGGTCATGATGGGGAATACAGATCATGTCAGACCCCATTTAGCTGGTAAAAAAGGAAATGTAGAGCAAGAGGACTGCCATCCACTTGACTTCCGTAATTATGAGGGTCTGTAGTATCAGATTACAGCTAAATAACCATACAATGGTAATCCTCGCAAAGAGTTTTTCCTACTCAGCATGTAAATATTTAGAATATGTTACCAGGAATGGAAGGCAAACAAAAATGTAAACTTCTTCAGCAGAAACAGAAGATGCCGCTACAAACACTTTCCAGATTCACTCCAGAAATGTGTGAATCTGTGTTTAGAGATGGTTTGGCAGGTGACACAGTGAATCAACTTCAACACATTGTGATGAGCTGGGCATCTACATTTTTGACAAGATGCTCAAACTGTCTCACCACAAGGAAGAATTTTTGTCCTTTCTAGTATTATTGTTATTCTTGATGCAAGTAGAAGGGCAGAAAACTAACCTTTTTTTCATCTCAAGTGGTGCCATTTATATGTGAATAAATGTTTGTCACTTCAATTATCACATATATGAAACTTTAATGATTGTTTTTCCATTTTTGCCCAAGAAAATGCCTTATTTTCTAAAATAGAGCAGATCAAATTTGGCAGATTAAACTGAACTATTTCGCTGTAGTGTGGTTGTGATTAGCTTTGAAGAGCTTTGGGGTGCTGTTAAGTGTCCGAATTTGTTTGCTCAAAGAGGCAGAACTGGAAAAGCTGATTATATTTGTTTACTTATTGAAATGACCACCAGTCTGCAGGGATCTGCTGGGAAGAGACTCAGTAAAATACATGGCACAGGAACTAAAAATATCTCGTGATTTTCTTTTTGGCGGAAAAATTGCATGTTAGCTTAAGGAGGTTATGTAAATCAAAGAAGCCGTTTGCTTTGATCTGACTAATGATGTTAGATCAGGGCAAGGTGTCTGATCGAACAGACATGTTCGTACATGCAAACATTGTTACGTGCTATGTATAAAAAATGTTTATACTAAAAAAAGCAGATCTGAATGGCATGTAGAAGTGGTAACAATCAGAGAAAAGTTCAGCAAGGTTAAATCTCTCTCAGAGGCCTCCTCAAAGCACAGGCACGCTATGAGGTCTGTTTGGTAAGATTCAATTTCTGGTCTCTTGGTGGGAAAGAGTATACAATTGAACTAATATCCTTTTTTGTCATCAGGCACTTTTTGAGTGAGTTCCATGATTATATTTCAGCCTCTCACACATATTAAAGGAATGAAAAATCTCCAGCTGCAGTGTCAGTGTAGCTCAATCCATCAACGTCAGTTTCACAGATCACATCACAGATGCTTAGCCCCAATGCAGTACTGTTAACCTCGGGCAAAGCAGGAGTTAATAACTAAAATAAGGCCCCTTTCAAAGACAACATCCTATGCCATATGTTCACTATAAATATTCATATCTCTTGCATCAATCAAGTGTCACTGCATTTAGGATTTGCCTGTGGTTTTAAAAGTTACTCTTGTAAATAAAGAGTTGTGAATGAACGCAAAGAAAAAATTGCCCTCTCCCCAAGCCTGGCAGATACTAATGGTCAACTCACTTAGGACGTGCTGTATGGAGCGCTGTACTGCGGCAGGCAGGAGTCACTGATCTATGAGTTGTGCTATGGTTGACTTTTCTAGGCCCTAAAAAAATATTTTCTTCACTTTGGCAAATATTTTCGGAATTAATTTGTCTGGATGTCATTGATGTAAATGTGCACTGATGGCCAGTCATGCCATATCTAAAGAAAACATCTGACTGTAATATACTTTTGCGGCTAAGAGAAATACAAATACAGATCAGTTGTCAACCACCTTTCATCACAACCAAGCTGGTAAGTGCATGTGTTGTTTATCTTTGGCTATGTGTTAACACGTGAGAAGGCCTAGCCCTGGTAATAAGTAGGCTAATTTGTCTGTGATTTATTGTTGTTTTATGAGCAACTGAGCATATAAACAACAATGGTTTACCTTCAGTCTGGGACAAATGCATTTCATCTTCTTTCCTTCTATTCTCTATATTGCTGTGATGCACCTAACAGTTTTCCATAAAGGCTTTTTAAATGTTCATCTACAGTATATTTACACCTCAGAGGGTATAAATCCTACTTATATGACTCATGATAAATGTTGCAACAATATATTGTTGCTCAGCAGTTCAAATGTGTGTAATTAAATAGGAAATAAATCCACATATCTCACTAAGTACAACATATTTGTAGGAACATGCATTTAAATGAATAAAGATGTGTGAACAATATGTCACTTAGAAGACAATTCAAATAAATTGTGGTCTTTCCATTCAATACGTAAACCGCAATTTCCTCTATGTGTGTGTTGCTATCTTATTTTATTGTGTAAACATAACAACAGCCTGTGACTAACTCTCATTTCCTCCTGTCTTGCGTGATGCAGTGATAAGTTAGAGGCAGAAAATCAAAACAAGAGTTGATGAGAAAAACTTAAATTAAATCACGATGATGTTTGTTCAGAACAGCTTTTGCATTGCTCATACCAGTTTTGCTGACAAAAAGGACAAAGAAATCTTTCATTCCTGCCTTTAAGCTGTCAGGCAATGATACAAAAACATGTCTTCTATTCTCTGGTATAAATTGAATTGCACTGTATTTCCATCTGGTATTATTATGTTTATTGTATCATTATCACTGTATCTTTTCTTTTATATCCTAGATGAGACAGTAAATTCAACTGCTATAGTGTATGATTTGTGGTTAATTAAACTGGACTGTATTAGAGGAGAGAAAGATAATGCAGGAAGAGTCTGGCAAGCCGCGTTAGGCTCTGTTAACTCTTTTTATAACTAAATTGCTAAAAATCTTTATTGCATACTGCTTTCTAGCTCTTTTTCAGGATGAGATCGATACCACTCTCATGTCTGTACCCTAAATATGAAGCTAGCTAGCAGATGGTTAGCTTAGCTTAGCATGAAGACTGGAAACGGGGAAAGAAAGCTAACATTGGTCTGGTTCTGGCTAAAGGTAACACACCTACCACCACCTCTAATTAGCACATTATATCTTGTTTGTTTAATCTGTACACAAAGCTGAAATGTGAAAGCAAAAATGTGATATTACTGGAAGTCGTGCTGGAACTACTTCTTGGCCGGACCAGGGAGTTAATGCTAAGCTAGCTAATCATCTGCTGGCTCTAGCTTTATATTTAGCATACCCATTTGAGTATGGTATCGATCTTCTCATCTAACTCTTGGCAACAAAGCAAATGAGCACATTCCCTGAATTGTTGAACAGAATACTTTGATGCATCAAAAATATATATATTTGAATGTGTTGCTTCTTTCCACCTCAGATATAGGCTATAACATTTCTCATTGCTTGAACTGAAAGATTGAGAGCTTTTTGCTCACTGAGACAGATGATAAAAATGATATGAAACTGCCTCACACAAGGAAAGGATATAAATGGGCAGGGTAATGTGCACCATATGTTACAGGCCTTGAGATTTCACTGAAGATTAACCACTTATTCTCAAAATGTTGGGCTGTAAATTGAATTTTCTTGTTAAAATTCAATCAGCCCAGAATATTAAAGAGGGTGCCATTGATCCCTCTGGATTTTATTTTTACCTCATATTCTGATAAAAATCTTCCCACTGATCTACCAAAGAAGAACAGATCCTGGTGTTAAATCAAAATGCTGCTACTGTATTACTGTCAAAGTGTATCTGTGTCTGTTTAATGAGCAGCCTACACTGCCTACATTAAAACTAACACAATGACTAATTTAATGTTATTTTTATAGAACAATTCTGTACTAGTTTCATGCATGCAGTTTATTTGTTTCATTGTCTATAAGACAATACAAACTCATGTACACAAATTTTGTTCATACATACAGAACTTCATTTTAAATTCCAGTTAACCCTTGTGCCCTCCTCGGGCATTTTTGTACATTTTTCTCAACTTTTTTTTTTGATTTGGTGATCATTTTGGCTGTGTTACAGCTTGTGGCATGCATTTTTGCAAGAATATTTCTCTTACATGTCTTTTATACTCTCTTGATGCATTTTGCTTTTTGTTTAAGAGATTTATGAAAAAGAAAAGCAGAAAGAAATATTGATGTATGATGATTTAATAGCAGTTTTTTTGTGCGTGTACATTTTTGCCACGAAGGTGTCCAGAGGGTAGTAAATTTGAGGAGGGCACAAGGGTTAAGATCCCAATATTTCCAAAGATATGTCTGTGTGTCACACGTATCGTACAATATGTGCAAGACATATAGAATATTTCCATTTAAAGTAATGTTGCAATGTTGTTGTTCCATAAAAATAAAAAAAACAGTGTCTTGGCTTTAGTTCACTCTATAGTTCACTCAATCAAGTGTTGGAACAGGCAGAAACAAAACATGTAATGTTGTCATACATGGAAAATATTTTATGTAAGTTACAAGCCACATATGGGAAACTTTAAGGGGAAAATCTGGGTTCAAAAGGTTAAGAAAGCATACATGTTCTGATTACAGATACTTACTTTTCTTGCACGTTTGCTTTTCAACCCACCACACTACATGTGCTGTCATCGCATTATATGACAGATAGCACTGATTTATTTCACAGTGCTTTCACATACTCTTGGCCTGGGTCAACCAGCACCCACTCTTTCTATTTTATAGTCTGACTCAGATGAAAACATCTCAGAATATAACAGGACGAGGCAAAAATTAGCCTGACCTCAGAAAGACAACCATTAAGCAGTGCCAAGCACTGATTTATTTTCAGTACAGCTAGAGTTAGCAGCTGGTGCCCAAGTAGTTAAAAACTAGGCCAATGGTACAATTAATTGATTTATTGGCACATGCTCTTGTATCATTTCATTTAAATGTTGGAAATAACAGCACAAGAATATTTAGTCTGAAATATAGTACATTAAAGGTATTAAATCCAGAGTTTTGTAGAATGACGTAAAGACAAGTGAAAATGAGAGTTATTGGGTAGCCAGTTTTGCCCTGGGGGGAAATAACTAAAGCCTAGAAAAGAACATCCTCATAATGCCAAGTAAACCAAGTAAATAGCACCTACTGCTAGAGGCACTCCTTTCAGAACAAAAACTACAGAATAAAGAGAAATATTTCAATTAATGTAAGCTATATTAATGTATGCATTTATACAGTGGGTACGGAAAGTATTCAGACCCCTTTAAATTTTTCACTCTTTGTTTCATTGCAGCCATTTGCTAAAATCGAAAAAGTTCATTTTATTTCTCATTAATGTACACTCAGCACCCCATCTTGACAGAAAAAACTGAAATATCACATGGTCATAAGTATTCAGACCCTTTGCTGTGACACTCATATTTAACTCACATGCTGTCCATTTCTTCTGATCCTCCTTGAGATGGTTCTACTCCTTCATTGGAGTCCAGCTGTGTTTAATTAAACTGATTGGACTTGATTAGGAAAGGCACACACCTGTCTATATAAGACCTTACAGCTCACAGGGCATGTCAGAGCAAATGAGAATCATGAGGTCGAAGGAACTGCCCAAGGAGCTTAGAGACAGAACTGTGGCAATGCACAGATCTGGCCAAGGTTACAAAAGAATTTCTGCAGCACTCAAGGTTCCTTAGAGCACAGTGGCCTCCATAATCCTTAAATGGAAGAAGTTTGGGACGACCAGAACTCTTCCTAGACCTGGCCGTCCAGCCAAACTGAGCAATCGTGGGAGAAGAGCCTTGGTGAGAGGGGTAAAGAAGAACCCAAAGATCACTGTGGCTGAGCTCCAGAGATGCAGTAGGGAGATGGGAGAAAGTTCCACAAAGTCAACTATCACTGCAGCCCTCCACCAGTCGGGGCTTTATGGCAGAGTGGCCCGACAGAAGCCTCTCCTCAGTGCAAGACATATGAAAACCCGCATAGAGTTTGCCAAAAAACACATGAAGGACTCCCAGACTATGAGAAATAAGATTCTCCGGTCTGATGAGACCAAGATTGAACTTTTTGGCGTTAATTCTAAGCGGTATGTGTGGAGAAAACCAGGCACTGCTCATCACCTGCCCAATACAATCCCAACAGTGAAACATGGTGGTGGCAGCATCATGCTATGGGGGTGTTTTTCAGCTGCAGGGACAGGACGACTGGTTGCAATTGAAGGAAAGATGAATGCGGCCAAGTACAGAGAGATCCTGGAAGAAAACCTCTTCCAGAATGCTCAGGACCTCAGACTGGGCCGAAGGTTCACCTTCCAACAAGACAATGACCCTAAGCACACAGCTAAAATAACAAAGGAGTGGCTTCGGAACAACTGTGACCATTCTTGACTGGCCCAGCCAGAGGACCTAAACCCAATTGAGCATCTCTGGAGAGACCTGAAAATGGCTGTCCACCAACGTTCACCATCCAACCTGACGGAACTGGAGAGGATCTGCAAGGAAGAATGGCAGAGGATCCCCAAATCCAGGTGTGAAAAACTTGTTGCATCATTCCCAAGAAGACTCATGGCTGTACTAGCTCAAAAGGGTGCTTCTACTCAATACTGAGCAAAGGGTCTGAATACTTATGACCATGTGATATTTCAGTTTTTCTTTTTTAATAAATTTGCAAAAACTTCTACATTTCTGTTTTTTTTCTGTCAAGATGGGGTGCTGAGTGTACATTAATGAGAAATAAAATGAACTTTTTCGATTTTAGCAAATGGCTGCAATGAAACAAAGAGTGAAAAATTTAAAGGGGTCTGAATACTTTCCGTACCCACTGTATGTAAAGCAGACTAATTAGTGAATAGTTCCTGAATAATTCTGATTTAAGAATTATATAGAGAAGTTATTTTAGACTCGGAATGAGGAGCTAAATGGCACAAAACCAATTATACTTACTATGATGTACCGTACATAAGAGTTAATATTTTGTGTTCTCTCAAGTAAAGTTTTGCATCATACTGAGGTGGATCGTTAGGTCGTAAATACAGCACCATTGTGTCCCCTCAAACCTACCGTCACTGTAACCAACTGACAACTAGTTAGCGAGTTTTAACTGGGAATGCACCACTAGTTCATGAATGGCACGAAGCAGAGGCAGCTTAATTTAATGTTCATATTCAGAGAAATTAATAACTTGTCACATCAACATGATTAGCTAGCACAGCCACATTGGTAATATAGTCAAAGCTAATGTGATTTATTTTTTACAAAGATACATTTTTAGCCACGCTGTCAGCATGGCTCTGGGGATGGCAATGACAGTCTGTTGGTTGGTGCACCGCTTTGGTCCAGACTGAAATATCTCAGCCATCTATTGGATGGATTAAGATAACATTTCGTACAGACATTCGAGGTGCCCAGAGAACATTTGGTGTTTTCACATATTGTGAGTGTTATGACTGTAAGGTTATAGTGTTCACCAATCAAACTTTAAACCACACCACTCTTGGACTCTTGTTTGTAGATCAAGCACCTCAAAGACACTTTGGCAGATAGTTAAGAAGGAATAACAATTTTATGTTATATTATTATTTAATGTCTTAGATTATGTTTTTTCAACCTAAAGCTTTTATGGATAAACAATATTTTGTAGACCAAGCTTTGTAGCTGACTGCCTCAAATTCCTGGTCAGCTCAGTCGATGACTCTCAGGTAGAGCTCCATTGCAAATGGAAAATCCTCCCACTTTTTAACTCTCATTGCTTGTGGATTTCTTTAAGAATTCAGATGTGGTCTCCATCTTGTTTTCATTTTACATGCTCCCCTGTGCGACCTAACACAATATCTTCTGACACTTTACAATACACAGATATGACTGAAACCAAGCGAGCAGCCAAGAAATGTCTCAGCGATATACACTGCTCAGTGTGACGAAATATGCCACCGCTAAACTAAATAAATCAGGTTTGAATTATTTCATAATGAAAAGCGCTCAATGTGAAGGCAGATGCCAGAGGTTTTGTTGTCCTACAAGATCTAATGGCCTGTTGACTGACGGGTAAAAAAAAACAACAAAAAACAGCACAATCCTGCTCTCTTAATTGTTATAAATAAAGGAAAACAAATCGTGTTAAACCTGACAAACTGAACAAATTAAATCAGCCTCAGTTCTTTTTAAGCTCTCAGAATTTGGTTTCTACCTTTTATTATTAAAAGGTACTTGGGAACAACACATTAATTCTTTAAGAGACCCCACAGGCATGCACTTAAACACAAAACAGTCATACTCCTCATTTATGGAAAAAACATGCACTTTGACATAAATTACATAATTCATTGGGACTGTAGTTGTTACCTCCAAAACTAACTATACTAAGCAAGTAAAACATCTCTATTCTTTCTATGTCTTTTACAGTAATAACCATTATTTCATTTGAGACTAGAGTCTTTATTAATAAAAAACATTAAGATACCTTAAGATAAACATTTAAAAACAACACATTACATTTTCAGTTTAATCTGATTCTGTTTTATTTGGAGATTTATCACATTACAGGCTGACTCTTGCAGTTCTTGGTATCGGCTGCCCAAGGCTATGCTCCATGCACTGTAAAACTCTTCCACATATTGGTTGTATAATAGGACATTGCCACATTTCATGGAGGAGGGTTACAGTACTCTGCCTCTCTGCACCTCCAACACATCTTACCCTGGCTCAGCCCCATCTGGTATAATTTAATGGGCGTAAAGTAGACTCTATTTGACTTTATACAGGATACCTTTCTCCTTCTCTTTTACTGATCTCATTGTTTTATATATTATAAAACCACATCTCAATATCAATCATAATTCATATAATTTTGACATGGGCTACAATTGATAAGTGTGAGCATTTTTCTTTGATGGGCTGTCTCTCGTGCTAATTAATGGCAGGTGATAATATAAACATGGGCCTCAAGCAAAGCCCTGCTGTAGACAGTTTTCAGTGTCTGTGCTGTCGCTGTCCACTGCTCCCAAATAGTTAAATGTGTCAAATGCAGAGAAGGAATTTCCCCACGCGCACTCCTAAAGTATTCACTTGAAACAGAAGCACAACTTCCTCAACTGTGGCATTACTGTCAGAAGAAGCCGAACTGTTATAACCGTTACTTGAAGAATTACTACTCTAACCACAAACAAGACAGTTTGCATCTGTGTAATTTCAATTCACATTTTCTTTTTTTTCTTTCTGTGAATCCTAGAAGTCCCTGGCTGACTGTGGCCAGTTCTACTGTACTTTATATCCTCTCTAGGTCCAGTTGGAGTAACAGATTAATGAGTTTAAAGGCTTATTGTCATGATTCCAAGAACTTTAGTGTGGACTTGTGTGTTTTGTTTCCTGTTTTACTTTGAAATTACTGTTCTTGTTTCCTTGTGTGCTGTTTATTTCCTGTCTTTGTTCTTTTCCCGCCTTTTTTGATTGTTTGCACCTGTGTCTTGTTACTCACCTGTGTCTGTTTCCCTCATTGTCTCCTCCCCTATATATACCGGTCCTCTCCCTTTGTTCTTTGTGGCGTCATTGTCGGTGTTTCCTAGTGTGGTTGTTTCCCTGCGTTCGGTTCTTGGTGGTTTGTGGATTATGTGATTCCTTGTGGTTCTTTGTGTTGGATGTTCCAGTGTTTGATGTTTTGGATGTTGCTGGTGATCTCCTTGTGTCTTGTTCCTGGTGTTTCCCTGCCAGAGCTTAGTACGTTTTTGTTGTTTAAATAAACCTTTGGACTGATTCAGCCTCCTCGCCTGTCTGCAATTGGGTCCTCTCCCTGCTACCTGATATGGCTTGTCGTGGCAAGGCCGCCTCGAAGGCCTTTCATGATACTTATCAGACACTAAAACACAGCACAGTGGTTTACAATATTAAGACAGGATTTTACAATTCTGGAAAGGTATCACGGTCATCGACTTGATCGTCGTGACGATTGCGAGGTAAACAGTAGAATATATGCATATGATTGGCGCCTTGCCAATCGTCAAGATGAATCGTGTCAAAAGTTGAGCCTAGTTAAACTTTTTTTTTTGTCCCTGTAGTTTTTTGCCGGAGATTGGCACCTCTGATGTGTCTCTGGACTGGCTCCATTCAAATAAATGAGAGAGCTGCATTTTTTTTAATGCAGGACAAAAGTCGGTCTGAACGCGGTCCGAGAGTGTCTGTATCAAGGTCATTATATCATTTCAGGTCAGGGATCTAAGAATAGGTAGTATCGTCGGGTTATACATTGCCATGAGAGCAACTTTAGAAAATTAGATTAAAAAAAAAAAATCTGATTAAAATCTTAATTGAAAATCACATTGTTTGTTATGTATAGTCATTACATTCAGGTATGAGCAAGTGCTTTACATTAGGTAATTAAATCAAGCCGTGGCCAGCTCAGTTTGACAAGGCACAACCTTGAAATGAATTTACTCAGGGGGAGTGTGTCAAGTCAAACTGACCTGGAATAAACAAATGATGAGATTTGGGGATACATCTGTGGTTAAGTTTAGATGCCACAGGAAACTATAACTTACAATGTTTCGTAAACCATCCAAACATTTGAGGACATTTTTCAGGATCTGATGCTCTCAAAGCCCCTTTTCCATTGAATTTTACCTGGTAAAGGAATCACTGCGCCTCTAATTTATACCAGAGGATTATGAGCTCACACTGGGCACACTTTTACAAAAGGCTTGTCACCAAAAAGTAGCATGTAGACCCTCTGCTTGGATGCATGTCAATGATTTTCCATTAATTGAGCTCAGCTGCAGATCCTGCGAGCAGTATGCTATCCTCTAAGAACAGCGCCAGAGGCCAGTGGTATACACTGCTGTCTTGTGGATTCTCTGTGGACTTGGCTTTTATCCCTTTTACTTTAAATTGTGTCCACATGCTGGAACAGTTGTTCAAATTGTTGGCTCTAAAACAAAGTGATTGTTATTTTCTCACATAGCCAAAAATTCTTCGAAAAACACTTTCGAAGATCTAATGAGAAAAGTCTAACTTTTTTTTTTAGCTCTTAAGTTGTAGAAGCACAGAGTCATCTTTTGTTATGTGTTGGTAATAGCTCTGCAAGAATAAAGTGTAATTAAGTCACACTGGGTCCCGACAGTACTCATGTTCTTTCTGTGGCTCTCACCAGTCACAGTTTCATAGATTCAGGAGAAACAAATTGCGCAAAGGAAAATTATTCAAGATTACTGTAACAGATAAGCACAACACACCTCATCAAAACCGCTGCACTTTGAAGAGATTCTGTACAAGATGAAACTGGGACTTCCTGAGGAATAATCCTTTGGTTACAGTTTGTTAAATCCATTCTGCTAAATGTTGTTCAGGACCTTTAATTAGAAATTAAGACACTCCTCCTACTTTTGCTGACAAAACTTTAAAAAAAAGGTAAAATCCTAGCTTGGATCCTTTTTTAAATACCAGACTTCACACTGGGACTATTGGACTATCAGTATATTTGTGGACATACTTTGTAATGATCCAGAGCAACAAGATATTTGGAGTCCGTTTCTAAATTGTATAATGTAAACTACCACAGTGAATAGAATTACTATGTACATATGCATTATTTCCTGATACCTTAAAGTTATATTCCTTAAGATTTTCATTACATCATACATTCTTTTGGATCATATTTGTGACTGTAATTCTTCGGCAATAGCCATTAAATGCATTTGCTCTCAGTCATTGCTTTTCTATACAGTAATTTCCATTGTTACTGGCGACGTACACCTTTCAGGGATTCACAGGAAACAATGTACTAGACATGATGCTGAAGGCAAAAGCCGGTGCATGCACAAATATCGTGCAATGTGCAAACAACATTTGATTATGAGTTTGGTATCACCATCTTCTTCATCATCGTCTTTTTTATTAAAAGAACGTGATGCAACGAATCCTCTCGGCCCACAGTTTGTTTTTGTGCTGTAAACAGATACACAAGTTGCTCTTCTTCTGTTGGATATCTGGCAGACTAGCTGCTCCAGGCCTGTTTGCTGCCTTCAGTGGGCGATACAGGAGTCATTTAAAATCGAAGTCAGCATCCTATCAAAAAAGCACTTGCCATTACCACCAGTAACCACAGGTGTAACCAAGTCAACAAGGACTGAAATCCTAAGAATTACGTGTTACTACTTTTGTTTACTACTTTTCTTCAGACTAGAAAATTCAAAATCAGTTGCCCATGACATAAAAAGTGTCTTTTTTTATCATTCACAGGCATATTCTAAAATGTAAAAAACATGCACCAGAGAGAAAAAGTTAGCAATTTTAAAACTATCCTTAAACATGTCATACACACAAAGGGCACATTTAAGTGAAAAAAGATTGTCGTTTTGTTTTGGTTGGCAGTGTTCACACAAACCTTGTGTTAGTCACGCTAACATGATTTAGTTCTGCATGTGATTTCTGACCCTTCCACCACCACACACATGCTTCAGGTTAGGAACAAGAGAGTGACTGCTGGTTTATACCTGTGTGAGTGCGCGGAAACCACAGGGCAGCTGTACCAACACACTGGTTTGTTATCCTTGTGTTGTGTGCTCAGGCATTCCCACAGCAGGATGCCTCTACGCTTACATCACGTCAAGTCAAGCGACTGTCACAACACGCCGGCTTGATTTTAAAATGTACTGATGAACTGATGATGCGTGTAGGTGCCAAGTGCGCTTGAATCGATGTCAGACAGTTTGTGTGTGCGGTCAGAACTGTAACACTGGATCTTTTCTCTGTCTATTTACATGCCAGTCTCCATGCTGAACACCCTTCATTGTGACACTCATCTGTTTTATGTCAAGGTATAAATGTGTGAAGCAAAATATATTTACCTATATCATAGAGTTGCGTGCTAATGTAATTTACCTGTGCTGCCATCGATGGAGTTACAGTGAGATAACTGTGAGTGTGTAGCAAAGTAACAGAAATGTATGCTACATACATTGTAAGGCTCTACAGTATGAACTGAATGTTGTGTTTGGTTGTAAATACTATTGAAACCAGATAACTGATTTACAGTCAGAGATTAGGTTGCATATACACACCGTCTTTGTAATGCGGCTCTGGCAAGTTTCTTATAAACAAAATACAGAATGTGTATGTTTTAGATATTTTGCTATTGTGCTATTGTGCGGTAGTAAACAACATCCACCACTGTTACCCATTTGGATTTCCTGAAATAATGTTTCAATAGATTTCTGAAGTGGAGTTCTGCTTTCTGACCGGGGTCTTGACAAAGCAGTGGGTCTCGGGTCGGGTTTGGTATCATGTGTTGCAAGTAGAACAGACAGAGAGTGCAACAGAGCATTAGCTTGGCAGGCTAACAGTCAGTAAAGGATGTAATAAAACAAAAAAAACTTGCAACTTGCAAAAGGGGATCTCCTCAAAAATCCCCAATGAGTCAGTTGAAGGCGTGTGGGAACAATTTGGCCTTTGTATGTCACATGATCAAGCTGTGAAAGATGTTTACCAACCACATTCATCTGGTCAGTATTTTGTGAAAAGTCAAAGTTGAGCTTGATATTGACTAACAGGTGAGGTAATAGGCAGATAGTTCATTATTATGCTACAGTATCGTACGCTGATAGCTGGCTGCAGTTTGTGTAGTGTTGTTGCCACTAAAAACTTAAGAGGAATGGTTTGTTTTTTCACAGGTGGTCCTTGTGGTGCATTATTCTGTGCAGGCCTTGAACATACTGTAGAATTATAACCATTCCCCAGGTACGTTCTCTGTGCTTTTAAAGATAGATTTTCTGCATGTCTAAAGCGAGCATATCTATTGCTCTTTGAAGAAGAAATAACTTGAATATAACATGGGATTTCAGATGGGGGTTGGGTCAAGTCAGTCTCAGTCACGTTTGGGTCTTAACAACAGTATGGGGTGGATTTGGATTTCAGTTTCCACTCCTTAGAGACCTTGATGCATGTGCATTTTAGTCCCTGTTGCTGGCAACCCCTCTGATGACCTAAGGAGAGTGTGAACAGCCATCTGCCTCCTCTCAGTCACTACATTTACAAGACATTTCACAGAGGCAGCTCTCACAGCCAATTAACAGAGCCCTCACCCAACCAGTAGGAGTCACACTCTTTTATGTGTCATGGCCCAAGTTACATTTTAAAACTGAGTGGTTGGAAAGTTTTCATTACTAATTTACACCTCCATCAAAATTACACCATCAATACTCAATTAAATATTTCTCCATAAAAAAATCACAGTGCAATCCTTTTAAAGCTACCTCTCTCAAGCATACAGAGGATACAGGAGAGAATTTGATACTCTGAAACTAAAATATCTGAAGTATTTTTAGTATATTAGGTTGTGGATTTGGCTTCCAAGCTAAAAATATCTATAAAGGTTTATTGTCACAAATTCAATTTCAAGGGCAATTTAATTTAATTATTATATATTTGTCTGAAAAATCCTTTAGATGCCAGATAAATGTGGTAGAATTTATAAATACAGTACATTACTGCAAAATATTGTCTTATTTTAGTTCAATTTGAATTAGCTATTAAGTCATTTCACAGGAGAATATTAAGGAATACATCATCCTTAAGTGACAGGTAGCAGATCTTAATTATTAGCATTCACCTGTCTCTGCCAATAATTTAACATGCATTATATCCCATACAAAAATGAGTAATTCTCGTACATAAATAGTTACTGGACAGATTTTGAGGCAGTTTTACTTTTAAGACAAGACTTCTAATGAACACTAAACCCTAATGTGAGAGGAGGCAGGAGCTGAAACAGAGATGGCATTACTGAGAGATTTTCCAAGTTCTCTCCAGTTTTCAGCTCCTCTTAATGAAACGTCCCATTGAATTTTATCTCATGTGAGTGTTTGTTATTGTTTCACAAAAGTCCAAATGTTTTTTTCAGAGGGCTGTGTTGTGGTTTCATAACCAAAACCTTCTTTGCATTGAGGTAACATAACGTGTCATGACTTGTTAATGACCATACTGTTAAAGCATCTTACAAACTATGCATTACATAATGTCTGACACCTATTGTATTATGTTTAAGCAGTTAGCCGTGACAAAAGCAGTGATGTCTTCAGATGCTTTTGAGTGAATGATAAAAACTTTGCACAGACTTTTGGCCGATACACTCAGAGCTGGCCTGAGACGTAAACAAACTAACCACATGGACTTCCTGGAAGATTCAAAAACACCTTTTTTTCTGCTTTTGGTAGCAACACTTTTTGTTTTCCATGTGTGCCAGTGCTTCATGCATTGAGTGAAGATGAGTGATGTCAGCAGTTTAAAAGGTCCTGAAAACCTTTTCTTTTAACTCAGCTTCATACTATGAGTGGTAGGGCCCTAAATTAAAACACACTTCTTTGCCAAAGTTAGAACAGTTTTGGTTATTTTCTCTTTTGTGTTTTTATCTGATCTCAGTTAGGAAAAGATTAATGGCACATACTTCCCAGCACCAGTCAAGATGTTGCACCATATGAATCAAAATGTGATGACAGCTGTGGGGTTGCTTATTTATATAACCAGGTCGCTGTCAGTCAAATTAGCTGAGTTTTTGAGTGTAAACTCTTAATAAATGATACCTAAGGATGTCATTTTCCAAACTTTAACTTTTTGATTGTTGCTTATTTAGTCATATTTAGTTTTATAGGGGTTTCAACGCCACATATGTCCAAAAGAATAGCACCTTGGTTGACCTCCTCAACTTGTTTTTATGAAATGTTTGATGATGTATTGACCACAAATGTCTATTTTATCAATCAGAACTTGCATGTGACAGGTTTACCAGTTCACACCCCCTTATATTGATTCAGGAAAATAATGCGTGTCAGCCATCTGGCATATGTATGCAATTCTCTTTTCACTCTTTTTTTTCTTTTTATCGAAAAAGGGGGCTGTGTGTGGCTGCAAAGTCAGTGAATTATGGGATGCCATGAGACTGTTATATACACTTTATTCTGCTTTTTGTACGTTTCACTTCACACATTCTTTTCAAAAAGATCTCTAGATCAGTAAAAGACATTTTCACCTCCTCTGCAACGGTCCTTTTTTCACTTTTTGATCTCTTGTCCTGCAGTCCCCCTGAGAGTCACCTGGAAGGCTTCCTCATTGGTGCCCAAGCAATCTGAACTCGTTCTTCCTGCAGCTGAGGAGCGGCGTTTTGACTCCAGCAGGTATCCCTGGAAACAGCGAGTCACCTTGGAAACCGTATTTCTTAATAAATAAATAAAATCTTCTATGTGAATATATTGAAAAAAAAACAACATAAAAAACAACATCACCATCATGTTCCACTTAATTGAAAAAGATAGTAATTCCCTAGATTTGCATACAAAACCCTTTTTTTTAGGGATCACTTTTGTGTAGCTAATCAAAACTGATTTAATCAGGTATTCAGATTCTTTCCCCTTGGGATGAGTGTTGCATGAGCAAAGTAAAACAATTTTAATTTATCCTAATTATTGATCATACATTAAGAAGGTTCATTTGAGAGCCAGGAATGAAGATACAGCCTATTACATACTTTTAGGATGGTGTGGTATGAATTACAAGGTGTTATTGTATACATACATCTAACTCGCAGATGGTGGGCTGATGCCAACAACCCCTTTAAAGCACAAGGACATCAGCGGGTAATGCACTCAATTATTCACCACGGACATCAAAACGTTTAGAATTTTAGCTTTCTCATTTAAACATTTTCGAGTCATTTTCCAGTCATTTCACTGTGATCTACGGTTTAACATAAATGATTATTCAAGCAGAACAAACCATTCATTAATTAAAATGCACAAACATTGTGCATTGTATTTAATTGAATTGTTGGTCTTCTTGGTTTGGTAGTAGTTTGCAGCACTTAATGTTGTAGTAGGACTGTAAGTCACTGCTGTTGGTGCACAAAAACACAGACTTGCCCTGTATGTTACATGATCGGGTATTCCAGGGACAAAAGGAGACCCATTTATCTGCCAACATGTCTGGTCAGACATCTCTTACGAGGGATGTTCAGCTGAACAAATGACTGACAATACAGCACCTGCAAGTGTTCAACTGAGTGTGTCAAATAAATCAAAAGGAACAAACGTTTTCATGCTATACATGTGATGATCGCATGTTCATGTTATGGCTGAGAACAATAAACCATTTTTTTTCTCAAGGAAAAGCAAAAGTGACCTGCTTCTTTGTGGCTGAACAAAATAAGAAATACCCAGGTTCACTAAAATGACTGATAATAGTCTGACAGATCCTTATTCCAGATGATAATCAAATTAAGAGATATTAATAATGATTTATTTATATAACTTTGGTATAGAAACATATGCAGGCAAAATAATGTTTTGTTTGTCTCTTCAGAAGGCAAACCCGGTTAAGTTATTGCAAATGGCATGAAAACACGATCAAATGATCACTTTAAATTGGATGTGAGTGAATAAATAAAGGGTTTCATTCAAAAACAAGATGTCTGACATTTAAACAAAAAGTCTGCCTCTATTTTCACTGCTGCATGAAAGTGAACAACATTTTGAATGATGTTTATTTCCAGGGAGCAATTTGGGGAATTTAATAGGCCCTAGGGAGTTACTTTTGACAGCTGATTGGTAGTTCTGATTGAAATATTGAAATCACTCAGATCAGTTTAATGACTCACGTAATCACCCCTGATTGATCCTGTGCATAAAGTACCAGTTTACATCACATCATCACAGCCTTAGATGTAATTACATTCAAGCAAAGCACACTGTTCCAGCTCCAGATAGCATATTTTTCCATATTTGGTTGCTTTCTTCTGAAAACAAGTGATCCTCTTAGGCTCTGTAGGATCAGAGTGGAATTTTCCTCCTTTTTGAATCTAACAAGGGATCACTTCAAATAATGTAAAAGCATTGCCTCACTGCACAATTCAAGATAACATCGCCCAAATGTTGTTAAGGGACTTGATTTTACAAAGCACAAAGCACTCCACAAAGTCAAAAACTAAACTCAATGTACAGGGACAGGGAGGGAGAGAAAGAGTTATTACGTGCAGTCAGTACTCAACCCAGACAGTTTCCTTCAGAGGAAAATAAGATGAGGGGAGGGGGTTACTGAGATTGGTAGGATACAGAGCTTCAGCAAAGCAGACATCAAACTGGACGCAGCGACTGATGAGGACTGCGGTGCTCCGAGGTCCCAAAATAAGTGCGCAAAGGATCGCTTAAAGGTAACAAAATCTAATTATGGTTATGTGGTCAAATCATTTCTTTGTGAAGTTGTAATAGTTCAAAGGCTTGAGATTGGTGTGCAAAGAATCTGAGTTTTCAATAAAAGTGTTACATTTTGTTTCTCTGCAGGTGAGGGCGCTGACTTTTGGATTATACAGTCATTTAATCAGAGGGCAACTCAAAAAAAAAACAACTTTAACGGAGTGAGCTGGCAGTAAATTGCGCAGGGCAGCTACACTACCATACAGAGGCTAGCGGTCCTGAATATATCCTGTGATGTGACTGCTGGCTGCGCCAAAGTGGCGCTTTTACGCACGATGGAGGACCTTTTACGCGAGCAGAATAGTTGGGCGCAGAATGTTTCCTGGAGCAACTCAAGTCGTGGAAATGAGAGCCATTTAGGAAACACCACAGTCAATCCTTTGAAACGAAATGAAGAAGTGGCCAAAGTGGAAGTTACCGTCCTGGTCCTGGTGCTGCTGCTCGCTCTCACCGGCAACCTGTGCGTCCTGTGGGCTATCCACGCCACCAAGCACAGCCAGTCTCGGATGTATTACTTCATGAAGCACCTGAGCATCGCAGACCTTGTCGTTGCAATCTTTCAGGTCTTACCGCAACTAATTTGGGATATCACATTTCGCTTCTACGGGCCGGATTTGCTGTGCAGGCTGGTCAAATACCTCCAGGTCGTGGGGATGTTTGCATCTACCTACATGCTTGTCCTGATGTCCATCGACAGGTGCTTAGCAATCTGCCAGCCACTTCGCTCCGTGCACAAGAGAAAGGATCGCTTATGTGTGATCGCCTCTTGGATGCTCAGCCTGATATTCAGCACTCCTCAAGCGCATATATTTTCTTTGAAGGAGGTCGGGAACGGTGTGTATGACTGCTGGGGGGACTTTGTACAACCATGGGGTGCCAAAGCATACATCACATGGATGAGTCTCAGCATTTACATTTTCCCAGTGGCAATTTTAAGCGTCTGCTATGGCTTGATATGTTTTAAAATATGGCAGAATTTCAATTTAAAAACGAGAAGGGAGCACTTCCTGGCTCTGACTCCAAGGCCTTCCAAAGGCGCCCATCCCCTCTCTCGTGTGAGCAGCGTGAGGCTCATTTCAAAAGCAAAGATCCGCACAGTGAAAATGACATTTGTAGTGGTCCTTGCCTACATTGTGTGCTGGACTCCTTTCTTCTTTGTCCAGATGTGGTCTGCATGGGATCCTGCTGCACCAAGAGAAGGTAAAGGCACACTCAGTGTTTATTTATTTATTTTTATGCAGTTTGAATTATAATCCTGATATAAATCTCTGGTACATTCACCAAAAGGAGTGATTTGACTCTTATATGTATTGGTTTATGAAGATATTACGTCTAATTTATAGTGTGCCAAGTGTTCAGTGACACAATGAGAAGAGCGTCATGATTGCCCAAGATTTATACTGGTGAATTTATTGCCCATAAACCCTGTGATGAAAATCAGTTTTTCTGAAACAATATTTCAGCACAAAGTGTCTCATACATACAAAGGTCATTCTTCCACCTCACAAATTATCTCTGGGAATGCATAAGCTGCCCACTTCACTTCCAAGGCAACACAATGGTGTTTAACTTCAGACTTCCCCAGAGTGAACACAGATGAATGGGAGTGTCATTTATAGTGGATATCAGTTCAGGCAAAGTCAGTGGGAGACTAAATGTACCAGGACATCAAAGAGTTTCTATCTCTGTTCCCAGAGGTGGTTTATATAATTTCCATTTAACTGCATAGTTTGTTCAGATTTGCCCCTCATATCTTTTGAGTTTGCCATTAAAGGGGACAAGAGCAGGGGAGCATGTGCTCCACAACCTTTCAAGTGGTGTTATCTTGCACGAGTGTTCATTCAGAGCATCCAGAGATTTAGATATATCTTAAATAGGCCAGACTTAGCCAAGCTAATCATCTTCCTGTTTTTGTCTTCTTCCAAGCAGTATTGCACAAAATTAGGAAAACAAACACATTAAAGCCAAGAATGCATGCATTGTTCACTACAGATGATGAAAAGTGAAAAGTGTATGATGTTGTGGCCCCCCCCCATATTGTTTGGATGGATGGGCTCAACCACTAGGCTATTTGTTATTACCATTTAGGATTATAAACATTATTTGTGACTTTGGTACTTCGCAAAGCATTTAAAAGCCATGATTGACATAGCATCAATGTGGAAATTATTTATTTTTGTTTCACATTCATACTGAAATATAAATGCAAAACTATGAAATAATTAACTCCTTATAGCTGTCCTGTGAAAACCATGTTTATTCAAAATGTAAACTTTTCAAAAGCCAAGAAAAACAAGCCTGTTTTCAGCTTTTTGGAAATGTGTTTTTAGATAAGCCAGTGGGGGGTTTTAATGGTTTATTCAGCTCAAGAAGAAGGAGAAGCTTCTTAACAATAAAGAAAACCAAAATCTTTCAGTTTATATGAAACATTAAAAACCACCCACTTTAGAGATATGTTGTTTTCATTGGACAGCAACACTATAATGAAGTGGTTTGTGTATAGTATTAACATTAATATTAGAAGGAAAGATGCTATCAATTTGAAATATCTCAATATGTTTTTAGGATTTGGAGCAGTTTCATGAAATGTTGACTCGTACATTGAAATAAATGGCCATTATGGATGCAATTCATGTTCATTTCAAAGGAATCTTTTCAGAGGAAAGCTTCTGTCCAAACCCAGGTGTGAAAGTAAAGATAATTCAAATTTCACTGACTTTCTGCTCATCTTTACTGACTTATTGCATTCTCTTTGAAGTAATGCTGCTCAGGTTAAGCCTCCATGTAGGTGAGTGTCTTGTTGCTGACGGCAGTTCAATCAAAGTGTGAAAACGAACACTCTCTTCCAGGAAAGATCCGCTGATTGTGACTCAGTGCACTCATGCAATGTTTGTGTAACTTTTTATCCTCAGAATTATCTTTGATAGAGTGCGTATCCTTAATAAGTGATGGTAGTATCAACACAGTCCTCCTTTGAATTTCAATATCACCCTCCTTCCATTTTTCCATCTTCAATCTCAGAAGAGCTGTACATCACAATATTACAGAAAAGCAGCCAAGATTCATGTTTTTCTTTCACTTCTGGCAGCATAAGAAAGTGGTGAATGTACTGTTAGTCAAAGTGAACTGTACCAGGGCAAAAAGAAAAAAAGCTTGAATGCTGTCATTTTGTGGTATTTCATCTTAAGAGAACTTGGCTCCCCACGGCTCCACCAAATAATCTCAGTACTCTGGACACGGTGTTTGACTTATCTGTTGAACACGTCTCATAATTTTGACGGGCCATTTGGTTGACACTGCGCACAGCACACCTCTCACAATAAAGCAAAGGACTATAGAGAGTCAGAGCACCATAAACAGAACAGGTCAGCATTTTCACTTGAGGAAAGAAGAAGACTATGCACACTAAATCTCTCTCACCCCATTAAGGATTTGGAAAAAAAAAACTTGGAAGTCGTCCACTTTCCACTGTTCAAATGGTGTGCTTCTTCAACGTGCTCTGTGCCTCTAACGATTGGAAATGTAATCAATTAAATGAATGAGAAAATAAGGTATATGTTTTCCATCCAGGACAGCGTCTTCTAATTGAAGCCATTTATCATGTTTGTGTCAAGCAGCTTAAAATCCTATTTGTGTGGCATCCATCAGCCTTTCATATTTTTTCAGCTGGAATCCCAAATGTTTTTAGGGTTGTCTGAAATGCTTCAGCATGTCTGTTCATATATGTCTCTATAAATGATGTGTAATACAAGTGCAGCTGCCTTTAACAGGGACTTATATTTATAAAGCAGAAGATTTGAGATTAGTTGGAGAGTCCAAACCTGTCCAGGGGTAGTTTCAGTGTGACACAATCTGCCACCTGACTGTACGTGTGTGTGTGGCTTGTGACATTTTAATCTACAGCCATGCTAGCAGCTTAGCCTGTTGGCATGGTAATGTGTGCTAATTAGCACAAAAGTGCAGCTGAGGCTGATGGGAATGTCATTAGTTGTGCAAGTATTTGGTCATAAACGTATTTTATTATTGGACAAACTGAAATTTTGACCTGATGATGGTGCTAGATGAAAAGTCAAGGGATCAAAATTAATACAATTCATCCTCAAGTCTGTACAACATTTCATGGCAATCCATCCAATAGTTGTTGAGATATTTAAGTCTGGACCAAAGTGGTGGACTGACCAACAGATCAACCAGGTGACATGGCCATCCCTACAGCCACGACGCTACTAATGGCTGAAAACACTTAAAAAAGTGCAGCTTGAAAGTCCAAACAAAGCACACACACACACTGAGTTTGGACTTTAGCCCACAACCAGGTGATTACATCTGACTGGAATGGAGAAAAACTTGCTACTTTAGAGGCTTTTTAAAGATCCATCCATCCATTCCTTTTCTAAATTGCTTATCTTATTCAGGGTAGCAGGGGGCTGGAGCCTTTCCCAGCATGCACTGGGCGAGAGGCAGGGTTCACCCTGGACAGGATGCAGGTCATAGACATGCTTTTTTTTAAAGGATGAGGGTGGTGATATTTTATATTTATGTCCTTGTCAACAAATCCCACGAAAAGACCAAAAGCAAGAACCTTTTAGTCTCAATGGAAATCTTTAAAAATGGGTCACAAATATATAGTTTCATTTTTTGTAGAAGTTTTTTTGAGCAAATGTTACTCAAACAGGAGGAAATTGTGTATTTGTTGGGGAGAATTTTCAGCCGTGGATTTACTGCATTAGTGAATAAATATGGTGACTGTGGGATTGACTCAAAATAAACTTCATGCTAATGTTCATAGTAATGAAGAAACATGTCACCCAGTATAACGATTGGGGATCATTGATGTGTCTTTAAAGTCTTTTGATAACAATGGAGCTCTATGGCACATCAGATAAATCACCAGCCTTATTCTTTATGATGCTTTCTTTTTTTTAAACTTTTTTACTTTTACAACTTCTCTGTCTCTCTCCCTAGACATGGCCTTCATCATTGCCATGTTGCTGGCCAGTCTCAACAGCTGCTGTAACCCCTGGATCTACATGTTCTTTGCTGGTCACCTGTTCCATGACCTGATGCAGTGCTTCTTCTGCTGCTGTAGACAGTACCTGACGGCCTCCTCCTGCAGCAGTGATCGACAGTGCAGGCACAAGAGCCACTCCGCCACTTACGTCATCAAGAACACCAGCAGCCAGAGGAGCCTCACGCACACATCCAGCACAGTTGGACCGGGGCATTGAAAAGCCAGATGAAAGCCATCCAAGCTTCCTGTTGTCAAGTAATCCGGCAATCATGCAAGTCCCCCATTACAGGCATTTAATCATCTGCAGCAGCACTGCGGTGGCCATTGCAACATGTTTTAAATTGACAGACAATTTAAACCTCCTGTCCAAACAATACCCTGCACCCTGTGATGCAAAGTGAAGCTTCTACACCAGCTAAATCTCTATGGATGTGTTCCCCCGGCTTTTCCCAAAACACCAAATCATATATGTCTCTTATATTGTAGGTTTTAGCATTTCAAGATTTATCCTCTGTCTTTCTGTATAAACAACCATGAGCATTTTCAAAGCTGTTCGTATGCTTCCTTCAGTCTTGAATCTTAAAGTCTTGTTCTGACAGTTGTTGTCCTGATTTGACTTTAGAAGACAAGTAATTATCACAATAATTATATTAATGTTGCACAAGGAGATTCTTCCTACAAAGCAAGGCAAAATTCTTAACTGTGTTTTAAGGTAGTTTGGCAAATTACAAAAATGTCTTTGCTTCGTGCAAATGGGCACAAATTCAGTTACTGTAATGATTGTTTACCCTTTTAAAGTAGCATTACTGTGTGTACAAGCATTTTATAATTATATTATTATATTATAGGGGCGGTTAAATCAAAGTGTTGATATGCATGAATGACATTAAGGTTATTAAGATAATATCCACGCTTGAGGTTTGGCTTTATTCAAATATCTCCATTGTAACAACACATCAACAAAGCAAAAGGAATAAGGAATGCATTTTACAACAAGGAGGCCGGTTTCAATGCTCTCAGCAGACTTTCCTGTGCTACAGATCAAACACTGTTTGTCCTTTATGATGTAATATGAAATTCACTTTGTAAATAGTTTCCACTGCTCCTTGTGTGTCATCAATCTTTATCAACTCCATCTCTCCTTTTCTAGGTTGTTTTTTTCTGGGTTTTGGGTAATCAGTGTCCCTGGACTTCAGATTTTAGGTACACTGAAGCGCATTTAATCCATCTGGGATCAAACTAGAATAATGGTTCCCCCTTGTGGCCACACTGATTATTCCAACAAATAGTCTTGTTTTTCTTTTGCTGTAGGTCTCGAGGCAATATGCCAACTGTTTATACTCAACATATGGAGAATTTCAGTGTCAGGATCAGGTAATATGCATTGCTGGGATGTTAGGTGTGTTTTAAAATAATAATAACTAAACAAAAAATAACTTTATATAGCCAGGCAAGTTGTCAAACTAAACAGTGTGGTTCAGAGCAACATCCACAGGGAGCAATATTAAGGTTAACGAGAGGAACTCACATTCACATACAGTTTCAATAGCTGTATATTTGTATATATTATATAATATTTGGCACAACCGCAAAATTTAGTGATGATTAAATTTTTCTGTCATGGCATGTGAGAGACATTACTATTGTTTTAGTGCAATGAAACCATTCATATTGTACACAACACATTATTTATTTAAAGCTTGGCTGACATAAACATAGCATAAAAAGAGGGAATTTCATGGTTAGACAATTTTCAGATTTTGCGGCATCAGTGTAATTTAATCCAGTACAAAAAAACAAAATCAGCTCAAAATGTAGGCCAACAAACAAAATTGATGTTTCATGGATCTTCTAAAAGTCAGTGAAATATCCAGAAGTTGGTCTTTATGCCCGAATAAAGCAGCTGTACAGTATTTACACCTCCTTGCGCAAAGCCGCTCTCATGCTGCCGCACATCTTCCCCAGTGACTCGAAGAGCGGGGCAAGGAAGGAGTGTATGACCAGCAAGTAGGGTCGACTCAGACACTGGGACCCAATCAGACAGCTCTTAATGCAGGGCACAACAGCCCAGATGCGCCAGAATGACAGACAAGCAAACAGGAAGCCCCAGAGCAGTGACAAAGGGACACCGAAGATGGCAGTCAGGCTGCGATATAAACAGCATTTTGACATTGTGAAGGTGGTGTTGCTGGCTTTCCACACCCGATCCAGACTGTGTGTGTCAGCAGGCTCTGCGATCACATCTTCAAAGTTGACCTAAAGCACACAGAGAGGGTTCATTTATTTACTGTGTTTGGATAGATAGGCCAGTTCACATCACAAATAAACATCTCCAGGCAGTATCTAGCCATACATTACAGTACACATACACAGATAATACACTGATAATATTTATATTATAATTCAAACTGTTCACAGTGAAGACTGTGGATTATCCTGAGTAAGTGACATTGTTTCTGGAAAAATATATAAATTCTGGGTTTTATAAATGCAATCTTAATATCACTACCAAGTAAAATATATAAACATATATACAGTACATAAAACACTTGGTGGATCTATAAACAAAAGCACTTGTTAACAATAAAGAAAACCAGTAAAGCAAAAAATGTTATGTGTTTGACCTAAATTTAAATATATATATTTATATATTAGGTGCACGCCATACTGTAGCTCATTATCTATTGATTATTAACATTTTTTGCATCCATAAACCTTCTGCTTCAGATATATCTCCAACAGAGAGTGATACCATGTTAATGGCTGTTTTAGGTAGCATTTTTATACACACACACACACACACACACACACACACGTTCAAGGTTTACTTAATCTCAAACATTACATCATAAATCTATACTTCAATTCATGCATAAGAAAGTAAAAATATTATTATTATATGGATTATTTGCACCTTGAACACATCCTGGTTGATTTGCTTGGGGTCCCTGTTGGTGAGGTCGATCTCGCTGGTGGGACTGTCCTTCCTGATGAGCGGCTCACGGCTCTGGTCAGTTTCAGCCATGGTCCTGCTTTCTGACTGAAGGAGCAGGCTGAAGCCGAAGCTGTGATACTGAAGCAAGAGAGGCCAAGATGAGAGGCCAGGTGTGTGGCTGCAGTCAGAACCACAGAGGGCAGTGGAGGGGAGTAGCAGTTTATAAACTGAAACGCCACTCAGTGTTATTCCAATCCAGGAATGTCGGCAGGCAGCTGCCAGCGACGACTACCTCAAACTGTCAAAGATACAGAAGGCACTGCTGACATACCACATCAAACACACACACACACACACACACACACACACACAGACACACAATAGCGTTGTTAGTTCTTTTGTACAAATGCTAATATCTCACACTGTGACTGTGGGCACTTCATAAAGAGGGAAGCAGGCCCATGTCACATTTCACAGTTCCCTAAGAAGTTGCCATACCACACAATAGTCAGTACATAAGTGCACGATCTACGTTCAGATCATGTAGGTTGTTTTATTATTTTCCATCCACTCCCACAAAGTAACAGAAAAAGCAATACACAAATGTTGCCTATATAAACCTCTCCAAAATCTAAAACCCAAGTTATTAAACACAGAATTTAGCAAGAATGTTTGCTTTCAAACTTGCATGAATAAATATTATAACTGTAAAACCTACAAGTCAGTATATGCCCTGTCCTGCTGACCTTCACAATATCCATGAGATAGTGGGGTAACAGACAAGAGTTTAAACATCTTTTTCAATCACAATAATGAGTCTAAAGTGGAGATTTGATGAATTATAATGGCTGTATCACCTTCATAGTTCTTTGGAGGTAGATCCTGTTTCCTAACTCATATATAGTATATAACATGTTTGTAGGATGCTCTATTAATGCAGATTAAACCCTCTGTCTCCCACTGGCCCTTCACTAATTTTAACAGAATAATTATGTTTTGTGTTAGGAGCTAATTTTATTTTAAACTAAACTTTAATATATAACTTTTGTTGCCATTGGTGGTTCTTCTTCTCTACAGAAGTTAATATTTTTATGATTGAAATCAGTGACAGTAAGAATTAAACTTTGATCCTAGTAGTTGGACATTTTTGTTCCTTGAGCTTAAACTCTGAACTGCAGCAAACAAATGTAACAAAATATAAAACCAAACCCAAGTTAGTATGACATAAAGATGATACAACATTCAATTTGCAGAAAAAGTACTGCATGCTTTAAAAAAAAATGGGTCACTTTCATTATTTTCGATTTCTTCAAATCAACCACTGTAACGGAAGTTATTTAAGAGACTCAATTTTCTTAGTCTGATCTCAGTTCCTCCTTGTGGTCTCAACAAAGCGATTTCACACTCTGAAGAAGACATAAAAAATGACATACATTACATTACATTACACACCTTCTTTTTGTCACTGTGTCATATGGAGTTAAAATAGTCTCAGTATTATTTGTAAATGTGTATTCCATGATTTGTAACTGAAAAACAAGATTTGTAACTGAAAAAACCGATTTGAAAATATTTTACTTACAGACTTTTAACTTCAGCTTCTCAGATCTGATCCTTTTTGCTTTCAAAAAGCTTCCTGCGCATACAAATGTCTCGTGTTACGCACGGATCAGGTTACTTTCGCTTTCGGAGTTTTGAGACTATTTAACGCTGGTTAAGTTGTTCTGCTGGGTGGCCCCTCTGTGGTTAGGGGTAGGTTCAGCCGGCATCCGCTTCAGCTGGCTGTTTTCCCAGCAGAACAACTCTACCACCTAGCAGTAGCTTATATAAACCATATGTTTACATTTATAGGTTACTGTATAGAGTCTGTGGTTGGTAAATGCATGTGCTCTAATCGAGGGGCGACAAGCTATTCTATTTAGAAAAACATCTTTCCCACTTTGAAATTAAACACGAATACGCCGAAAGCCCAGATGTAATATTGAGACTATTTTAACTCCATAGTGTCAGGTCCAAATTATTGTTTGAAAGGGTCACAAGCAGATACTGTTGGCCTTTGACCAAAGGTAAACATGTAATTATAAACATTTTATTTTGAATGAAATATTAAAGAATCAAATATAAATGCCCACTTGGGCTCAGTCCACTAGAACACCCGTGCACTTGTGCACATAACGAACAGTCCCGGTCTGGATGTGTGAGTCTCATTCTTCAGCCAGGTGAATGCTGAAGCCTTCACAGCATCTCCCAGCACTCAAGAGGAAGGGACGCACAATGATGCCCAGAACAATGCTCCATAGGCTCTGCAGCCAGCGTGTGCCAATAAAGATACACTGGACACAAGGACCAACCATCCTGTCATAGAAAGAAACACAGAAATTACAATAAAAATCACCCAAATTACAAAAAGAAAGATATTTTCTCAGCCACAGTGGTATTGAGCCATGCAGTCAGTTTTAGTTAAATGTGTTCAGATTTTAAGATATCTGTCTTCTGAAGCAGTGTGGGCAGGCAACTGACAGAAAGTCTTTTACTTCCCCAAAACCTTGTGGATATTATACTTTAATAACTTTATTATTTCTTAACTTTGGGTCAAAACAGAATATAGACCTTCTCCCTTCCAGACATTTCAGTTCCTCTGTTTCACCAGAAATAGTGTTGTTACTTTAGTTAATCCACAGATCAGCAAGTTTCATTGGGACCATAGAAATAGTTCCCCAGAGAATGAATCCTAATTGCTTTGGTGATCCCCTGAATTTTCCTGTAGTGCCACCATTTGTGTTTTTGAGTGAAATATTTTGACAGCTATTGATTGGCGATCCCTTCGTCATCATCAGGTCAACATTTCAATTTGTACAATACTTACTTACTAATATAATGACATTCCCATCAGCCCCAGCTGTACTTTGTGTTTAGGGCTAATAAGCAAATGTTAGCATGCTAACACACTAACTACGATGGTGAACATGGTAAACATTATATCTGCTAAACATCAGCATGTTAGCCTTGTCATTGTGGGCATGTTAGCATGCTGGTCTTAGCATTTAGTTCAAATTACACCCAAACTATCTGTGCAGCAGGAACTGAGAAAACTGTTGCATGTTCTTCCCTTCATATGTGCATGAAGGCATGATCTAAACCTACCAGATGTGGAGGCAGCTGAGGATGGCAAAGAGGAGACCAGAGATAATTGACACGGGAATGGCCAGAAGCACTGTGACTATCCTGTAGATCCAAACCCTAGACACCTCAAACAGGGCATTACTCCAGATCCACACTCTGTCACCACTGCGCACTGACACCGGCTCAGCAATCACATCCTCAAACGTCACCTGGAGACACAAAGAGAAAGTGGTGCTGATGCTACAGAGGTGAACCGTTACGTCGTGTTCCCGTTGGACTTGATTCACCCTCTAAAATAAAGGATATATCCACTGGAGGGGGGTGCAATCAGCCAAGCAGTTTCTTGGTTCTACGTGCCAATGATTTAGTGTGATTTTATTATCAGCTAATTTACTGCATGAGACAAATGCACAAATGATCCATAAAACAAAGTTCAATAGAGCCACTGCATAAGAATGCAATACCTTGAGGCAGTCATTGATACCTCTGGGGTCTCTAACATTAATCAGAGGCTTGGTATCACTGATTTCCACCAGTGTAGACGTGTGAATGTTTTCCTCTTCTTCCAGAGCAGGAGGGGCCTTCCACAGCATGTGAGGTTCCTCCTCGTTGTCAGATTCATCGGGGTCACTGGAGTCCCCCAAGTCAATCTCTACTTCCTCTGAATCTTCACCTTTCATCATGGTGTCCATCCAAACATGTAAAGAAAACACAATCCAGAGAGCAGAGTGGCTGCCTGTCACTTCCCTCGCAGCTCAGACTGAGGCCGCTGACCGGACCCCTCAGCTGGCTGTGCAGTGGAGTTATATTGGGAACGTTACGGTGCCCTGGATGGTATTTGCAGATGGTCTTTCAAGTGAAGATCATTTTCCTGTGCTGTGAGAGGATAGGAAGGATATGGTGAGGATATAAATACTCTAAGCATGGAGATGGCTCTGTACACACTGATACACCCCACTGGGAATGCAATCATACAGACACATACAGACAACATGAGACAATCATGAGAGCAAAGATAGAGTAAAACAAATGTTTAGAGTGCACGTCATGTAACTTCCAACTGGAATATTTAGTGATACAGGTATACTTGCTTTACTAATTGTAGGATTTCATTCATTTCAAAGTCGGATTTTTGCTAAAGAGAATTCTCTATGTGTCAGGAAAGGGGTTGACTTGCAAGACAATGCTGCCTCCTTCTGGCCTGTAATGGAAATGAAGTATCCTCTTCAGAGCAATCAGATGTGTCTGTGCCCCGTTCTTGTGCCCAACACTGATCTAATAACTATAAGTATGCAAGATTCATTTTCTCAGGAATCAAATGCAATGATTCTCACATACAACCCTAATCATCCTAATGAGATTGGGATTGAAAGGGGGAAGCATTATTAATATTTCCTTTGGACCCTCCCCTTGATTTAGAAAAAAAAAAAGCGAATTTTTGATGGTGAACTTTAATTTAAACCGTAATGGAATAATTTTCACCAGTTGTCCTCGCAACAGCAAAATGCACCTTTATGACTTGTGTAAAATCTAACTCTGGGTTGAGGAAAAGCTAAAGAGTCCACCCCTGCTCTCCTCAAAAGTTTAGAGTACCCTCCTTTTAGCAAAATGAAAAAATACACCATTTTCTGACCCTCCTCCCATAATTTTTATACTGTCTCTTACAGAAACAAGTTAATTGTTCGGCTGTGACGATGCATTACTGCCTTGGTTTGCTCTTTCCAGTTCAGCAACGGCATCAATCACAATGCGGAAGCAACAGGAGATATATTGCATGTTATCACAATATCCTCCTCGAGGCCCAGATAGTATGAAGAGCGTTCTCAGGTTTCTGCACTCTGCCTGGTGTTAAACACATTTCGCAACATGCTTTTAAGAGAAAACCCTTTTCACCTCTGTCAACCTTTGGACCCATTAACCAGCCATCCTCAGTGCTATTAATAGTTCAGCTATGACCCCACAGTTAGACCACATCAGACTCTTCTCAGCTACCCACCAGACCTTCATCACAAGGCCATCTCACACTGCTCTCATCATCATCATCATCATCATCATCATCATCACCACCACCAATAATGACCCAGTAGAGCAGCTGGCAATGTGATAATCTGATAAAATAGTGTAAATATACAAAGTAACCCCTACAGTAATGTCCTTGCCTCATACTACCCATCCTGTCCATTTGCAAATCTCAAATATCCTACAAAATAAAACCCAGGTGATTGATTGTATGCTACATTAATTTTAATCCAAGAGCTTGACCACAACTCCAAGAGAAGCAAACATGGAATGGAAATGTTTTCCAATCGAAAAGGTTGAGCGATTATTGCACGTAACAAACTACCACCAAGTACGTAAAAAACTGTACATCTGTTCAGAGTTGAACATGAGTGTGCTGCTCTACAATGACCACTGCACAGTCTCCATGGTAATGACCATTTCTGTCTGCTGGATGAAGAGAGATAGAGAACACAGTGTATTGATGACAGAGAGTTTCCTGTGTCTGTGCCGGAGACGATGGTATGCTAATGGTCTGCGCACCTCGCCAGATGGGCTTTGTTTGTGTCCGTGGCTGCACAGGTGAGGTGTGTGTGTGTGTGTGTGTGTGTGTGAGTAAGAGAGAGAGAGGGAAAGAGACACGGAGGAAAAAAAGAGAAAAAGAGAAAGAAAAACACACATTTCACAGCTCTTTGTACCCTGTGATTCTCATGATTAACCCCAAGACGTCACATGAATTCCTCAGCTGAACTGTCCATTTGAAAATAAAAGTATTAGGATCATATTTGTTAAAAACCTTTTATATATTTTGTTTGTGGTGGTAAAGCCCCTGAAAATCTGAAGTATTTCTCTATAACGTTAAATATACATGCCTTAAAAAGCAACAATCAAAGATAAAGTTTGTAAAAAACATTCTCAGGTAGGCTATTATTTTTGAGAATTGAACTCAAAAACTCTAATCTGCTTCATCTGGACTGTGTGTGTGTGTGTGTGTGTGTGTGTGTTTTGATAAGATTTGACTAACTGTGGCCTGGCAAAATGAACAAACAACCTTACAAGTGTCATCAGATTCTGACTGAAATTTGGCTAAATCTTGATTGGTGTGACGTCGTCTTTTTTCCCACCCACTTCAAACTAGCGAGAAAAGCAGAGACAAAACAGCCCAAACAGAAAATCTCTCCAGTGACACAACCAAAACTTACAGAGCTTTGGCAGAAAATGTTGTTTGCATGTATGACCCACTTGCTCACATTAAGAAGCTGATTTAGAAAATAGGTTTTCAGGGCCTTTAATACACTAGAACCCAAGGTTTCTCCAAAGTTAGTGGCCTGTGACCCTCTCATGACCTCAGTACGATAACATAATGCAACAATAACCCGAAATCTGTATGATGGCACTTTATTTAAGATGGATTATACATGCAATGTGCATATGCAAACTGTACATTTTACAACATATATAACTATAACAGATTTTGTATCTTCTTTGCATATGTGACAGGTGTTGCATGTATAGACATCACTCTGCAGGCCCAAAGAGGTGAGAACTGCTGCCTCAGACACACAGACACATTACTCATAATAATCATATCACAGAGTGGGGGAAATGTTTTTAACTAGTGCTTTAATTTAACTCCAACCACAGTTCATACCCTCTAATCCCGACAGCAGCAGCTTATTTGGGGCATGAGGGATGTCAGACAGTGTTCCTGCTCAGCACCTGTCAGTCCAGCTGTTTTCAGTACAATAGGTCAGACTGATTATTTGTCATATCTAGTTAACAACGCAATCACCAATCCAGTGCTTCCCATCTAACACCACAACAGAAAAAAACAAAACAAAACAAAAACAGGGGAAATCTATTTATTTTTAGCGCTGGATTCTCTGTACAAAATCCCACTCAAACAGGGGGAAACAGCTAGTCTGGCAGGGGGTCATGTGCCGAACTATTTCTTGGCAGGGCGCAGTAACTTCCTGGAGTCTTGTCTTAACCTTGAGGTTGCTGCGTCCAGCCAAGAGTCCGGCACATAACCCTGCTGTAAAACCACGATGTGTTTTCTAACTCTGAGCATGAAAGCAAAGAAGCATATTTCCCAAAATGTTGAACAATTCCTTTAAGGGGTGTTTTTCAGACGGCCTGTAATATGCACACACGTGTCTCATCCTGGCTTTGGGCCCATAATTTGTTTGTGGGAACTGAGTGCACTGGACATGAGGTTGTGCTGTGTGAGCTCTGTGAACATGGTTGAGCAGCTGTCACGTTATATGTGTACATGCAGTTCTGAGGAAACTCATGCTGTTACTGATTGAGGGAAAGTCTGATGAAATAATGCGGTTCACTCTGTCAGACAGCACCATCAATCACACCTTCTCCCTTTGATTCTTCAGGAGTGGCTCTCTCATTATTCCTGCCTGGGCAACAACAGAGAGGCTCATCAAGTTTAAAGTAAACAGACAGCGCAAGGTACAGCACACAGATGAACATTAGGTCTTTTCGGCCAAATAACAAACCACACTCGGCTGAGCTCAAACCGTGAATTCTCATTTTCTATAGAGAGTGGGCTTGTGTTTGATCTCCAATGAATATGCTTTGGAAGAGAGATGCACAGTTGATGTGACTGTCTTGATTTAATAAAAGCCGCCATTAAGGTGGGACGTCCTTCACTTTAATTAGCAACTTATGAAGACTGCTCAGGTTCAAATATTCATTAGACTGAATCACACACTTTGGAAGCTTGGTGATGAAACAGGCGGTCAGCCCTTTGAACTGCATGGTCATCAACGTTATTGCCTCCCTTTTTCATATCATTGTATTACATACAGTATATTGTATTCAAACAATTGGTATCTAAAGTGTTATGTTCAACTTTCTGAGGGAAAAAGAGTTCAAAAATGTTCTTTGTATTTTCATGACACTTCCTTATAAATCCCACTCCTTATAAACACTCAGTTTCTTTAAATCCCTCCTTTAAGAAAGAAAATTCAGCCACACTTTGCAAACTTTTGGATCTTTACTGCAATTTAAAATGAAGCTCCGCAAGTTTGAACAATGTTTGGGTGCACAGGCATGAGTTTGTAATGACTGGTCAATCAGTACAAAACAGTAAATCAAAATATTAGTGATTATTTTCAAATTATTTTCTAATATAAATTCAAGACCAGATTCAAGACACAACCTGTAACCTCATATTATCCTTTTATCCATACACATGTATATCTTTTCTTTATATGATTGTGCTGATGACATGTATGTGTGTGTGGATGTGGGAGAGAGGGTGTAAATTTCTCTGTGTCATTTTTATGTGTACAGTATCTGTTTGTGTACAACAAACCTCCATGCAAGTGTCATATCATATTTGCACACTGTGCGTGTGTTCATTGCTGCTTGTTCTTTGCTGAATATTATTATGTTGGCTTTGATAACAATACTTGGCTGTTATCAAAGTTGCATTGGTACTCTGCAGCACTTACGTGGATGTGTTTACAGCCGGGGACCATAAAATAGCACAGTGTTATCTTGCTTTTAACATATCCAGATATCTATAAATTACTTCACCTTGTGTTTTTGGATTTCAGTTTGTAGATGTGTGTGTGTAGGATGTCCTTTCTCCTGCCTGTCAGTATAGTTAGTCAGTACAGTTGTCACTCCTGTTGTTATTTCTCTCTTCACTGACGTTCCAGTGACAGCAGCAGCAGTGGTTGTTTTTACACATTTCTCTATTTAATCTATTTATCTGTTTACTGATTTATGTTTATATCTCTAGATGGTGTTTACAGGGTTAGGGAAATTTTAGCTCAGCATGCTTCTCTCCTCATTTGTCACCATTTATCAGCTTGTCTATCCGATGGTATCCCTTAAGTCTAATCTGTGTGGGAGAGCTGCATATTCCCTCAAAATATTCACCACAGATACATCAACATTTTATCATCTGTCTTCATTGATCTGTAAAGAATATTAATGATTGGTTTAACTGCATATACCATCATTTTATGTGTGCAGTATTTGGCAAGTAAGTCATATTCATAGATAAATGTATGGGAATATAGATTCTTTGTTGTTAATCTGCCAGTGTACACATATTAAGAGGGTATTAGAGACAACCACTTCAGCTGTTACGAAATGGCATTTTCTCCTTACATAATCATGTGTTAACTGGGCTCAGTCTTAGTCACAGGCTTTTCATAAATGGACACACGGACGACACGGAGGTCAGGACCCAGGGAGTCAAAGCTCGTCTGCACAAAATGCATGTACCGTGTTACTGGTTCAGATGTCACCTTTTAGTGCTTCTTTGGGTGGGGGTGGGGGGGTTGGGGAGCTCAAGGATACTTTGACAGGACACGTGACGGACTTTTAATGGGGAGGCTGGCTGTTGATCTCATGGTTACAGGACAGACTGATCACCCGGCTGCCCCTTCGCTGTTACAGGCTGGAAGATTAATGATTATAAATGAACAGAGTGTATTCAATTATTCACTGCTGTCAGAAAATACAGAATTATTGATGAAGAAAACTAATTTATATGATGTGATGTATGTAATTCTGTTTTGCCCAGAGGATACAATTAATCTGTTTAGTACAGACCAATGTGCTAAGGAAATGTGAACATATTGCTTGCTAGTGATGTACAGTAGGATTAAATGATTACTTACTATGATCTACATAACTGATCAAAGTATCCAGTGTTTATTTGCACATTTAAAGATATAAGAATCAATACATTTTTGAACAAAAAGTGATGTGTCTCTTGAGTACAATAAATAAAGTCGATATAAATTCCTGCAACATAAATACAACATGACAACACTGAATTACAAAGTACAAAGAATATTGCTGCTATATTGATACCTCATATAAAAACAAGTAGTCTTAAGAACTTATGAAAAATGAATGACTGCTCACTGTAATGCTCATTATAAAACCCTCATTTCTGAGACTGCATTTATGGGTGTAAATCTGTATACTGATAATGTTTTCATGACTTACTGTTCAAGTATAATGTGATATTTGTGTTCATTACTTTTTAATAAAATAGATGTAGTGATCACAGATAAATGGTAATTTTGCTTTAGTAGCTAGTAAACAAAGTGTAACTTTACCGCTACTATACAGTAACAATAATTTAAGAAACTATGTGCATTAGCTTTCTATTCCAGTATTGTTTCTGAGTGTAATCTTACGATAAAAGGAAAAAAGTACGTCAAGTTTCATAGACAGAAACTGAGTACTGTATCTTAGCTTTTACTGTATGCAAATACAGTTTCCAGACATATTTCAACGAGTCATTACGTACTGTTAACCCCTGTGGATTGCTTTTTATCTTGTAGCTGTAATAGTCCTGCAGGCTACTATTGCTGTGGCACAACAGTGAGGTATATCTAACTGAACTCTTCTGGGATCTGTCCTGGTATCCTGAAACCAGTCTGCCCAGTTTGATCCAGAGTGCTTCTGGGACTGGATGTGGCGAAGCTTGCACGTGTATCTATTGTGCAGCTGGTCCTATGGAGGAACTGCAGGAAGTTCTCGTGGCCTAAGCCCTCATGGCTGGAGACAGCCAGCTCCACTGGCCGGGCTGAGTAGCAGCGCCGGAGCTTACAAAGTTCCTCCCTGATCTGCCGGTTAAGAAGCCCATAAAAAAATGGGTTAATAGCAAAGGAGGAGTATGCCAGCCAGGTGACAGCTTCCTCCAGGTCATGGGGAATCTTGGGTGTTGCATCCAGTGTCAGATGGACGTGGAAGGCAAAGTAAGGCAGCCAGCAGATCAGAAACTGGCCAACAATAACCACCAGAGTGAGAGCGGCTTTGCCTCCACCAAAAGTCCTGTCACGCATCATCCTACGTGGGGCATTGCGTGTTGTTATGATGGTAGTCTGGCTGTTTATTGAGTCAGAGCGATGCTTCTGTTGACTGTTTGTCCACAAGGGCAGAGGTCCATGCTGGCGGGCAGCCACACGGGCCACCTTGTACACATTACAGTAGACAGCAAAAATCACAACAGCAGGCAGGCAGAAACAGGTGACACTAAAGAGCACAGAGAAGACTCGTCTGTGGTCACTGTGGCTCCAATGCAGCGAGCAGTGTGCAGCACTGATGGAGCTCAGGCTGCCGTAGGACGGCCACCCAAACACGGTGGACAGCCCCAGCACGGCAGAGGCCACCCACACCATCACTATCACAGCTGCAGTAAGCTTCAGCGTCATCTTGACCTCATAGCGCATGGGGTGGACGATGTAGTAGTAACGCTCCACACTGATGGCTGTGATGGTGAAGATAGAGGCAGCTATGAGGATTACATTGAGGAAGACGTAGACCTGGCACTCCAGCACAGTGAACACCACACCAGCAAAGTACGGAGAGCTGGACACAACCCCGAGAGGCATGAGCAAGATGGCACACAGCAGGTCCACTGCACACAGGTGGCACACAAAGGCAAATTTCCTGAGATGAGGGGCTTTTATGACAACAACCAGAACAGCAGTGTTGGCCAGAAGTGCCAGAACATTCAGGGTCACCATGAAAAATATCCCTGTCAGGTCCTTGAAGCGTGTCTGCGGGTTGGGAAGGGTGCCCAGCTGTCTGCTGGGAGCTGAGGGCATCGGTGCCCAAACAGTGCTGCTGTCATTGTACTCAGGGGTCAGAAATGAACTGTTGTCCTCCATGATTCATAAAGGTGTCAAAGTAAAAGTACACATCTGTGTTCCAGACTCCCCCATTGTTCAGTAACGAGGCCGAAGGATCCTTCAAATGAGGCACTCTTCACTCCTGTGTTCGAGAAAATAAAGTCCATTAAAACAGGATATTTAACATTTATGGCAAATCATATTCAAGAAAAACTAGATTCAATCTTCTTCCTCTCAACTAATTCTTTAGCCACTTGGATGCAGCAGAAACAAGCTGTGAACACAACACTAACTTATTATCTTATTTTAAGTTGATATGGCATGTTAGCTATTTACACACGGAGCAACATTAGCATTCATTTGGAGTCATGTTTCTGGTCACCTGGCGAATGTAAGAGCAAAATTCACTCTCTTCTTTTAGGCAAACAAACACATTTAGTAGTGTTGAAGAGGTACTCAATATATTTAGTGTTGCACTTGTATAAAGTTGGAGGACTCATGAGATGCAGCTTTTAAAAGAATGGTCAAAATTGAAGCAGCTATGACTGAGATTTCCAGTCCCTAGTATGGGCCCAAGTTGCAAATATGTTGGATCCTACATGTCCCATAATGCAACTGATATCATCTTTTTTTTTTAGACCTCCCATGCCTGGTAAACGTCTACATTTTTCAAACTCTATACCTCCAGTTTGTAACGCAGGCTTTCTCAAAGCTGAGATAACCCTGATGACATCACTATGACATCATCAGGGTTGACAAAGCTCCTCCAGAGCCAGAGAAGACATTATACAACTGTTGTTGTACGAGTAGTCCTAACCATGACACGTTAACTGATCTTTTGGTGTATAATTGGTGGAGCTCCCCTGTAAGCCCTGTCCAGTTTAATGGTTCTGGAAAATGCACACATAATTCTCACTATTGCATCAAAACAGAAAGTTTAATTGATTACATTAACACCTAATTATGTGCAGTTCTAAATCCTCATTGCATTCATTATTATCCATTCCACCAATGGTGACTGATATCAAATATGTAAATATAAACATCCGGAGATCCTCACTGCAGCCTCATGACCTTTAGGAGAACACACACATGCAAACCTTAAAGGTATTGGAAACTTAATCAATAACTGTTCACATTTGTGGGAATATTTAAGGAGGCAAGCTCACTCTCTTTTAGTGAGGGACAGACATGATCAATAGGAATAATTCATGGAGGACACCCTGTCTCTCTTCCATCCGTCCCCATCCTTTTGAAATGAAAGATAATGAGTGTGCTTGTTTTAGCCCAGCTGCGGGGAATTGGCTGCATTGATTAATATGTGTTCAGTGTCACTCTGCACCACACCATCAAAGACGAAACCTCTTGCCAGGACAGGTTTGAACCCCCGATCCTTGTGTAATTTCTTATGAAAAAAAAAAAAACAACCACCAGAAAGCACTGACTGAAGTGTTTACTGTATATTTTAATTAAACAAAACGCAGCAAATATCAACTGAATTTCAAACATTTTCTTCATGTTATTGCTTTTACAGCTTTTCCTCTATCTGAATTGTCTTTAATGTGCCTCCCCATACACGTATATACCATTTTACGCTGATAATCATAATCAGGTTTCAAATGTATGACTGTGGAGGATGCTGTGTCCTAAATACGTGAGCTGCCAGGGATCCACTGATGCTCTCCCCTGCTGTAATCTTCTCTGGTGGACAGCTATTGGCATGCCACGTTTGCAGTGAGATTTATCCCCAGGAAGGACTAGTACATGTACATTCTCATGCACATTATGTAAGGGTGTCCTCATTTTCCATCATCATCCAGTTGCAGCACAGCATATGCTACAACCTTTAAGTCCACGTTTTACCTCTGAGGAAGATGATCATTGTCAGGTTTTAGTCCACTAAAACCTTTTTGTAATTATTGATTCAACAGAGAAACATGCAGTGGATTTTGCCTCTGCTGTAGTTTTTCTTTGTTACTACGTTTTAAGTAGATAGAAATCACTATTAAAAAATATTTTTTTACATTATGAGGGAATTATGCAGGTCATTTAAACCCTCACAAAGCTGTGCTACAGAGCATTTTACCCTGTTCAGGGAAACCCCATAATCCCACCTTTTGTGATGACCTTCTTAATTATGTTAATAACCAATTTTAATGCATTTAAGTTGACCATTCATTTTATGTCAAATGAAAAAGTAAAATTAAGCATTAAACATCTAAAAGATTTCAGTGGCTAAATGGGCTGTCGTAATGAAAAACTAATCAGAATTAGTTTCAGTAGATGTAATTTAAGTTAAACATGAGAGTTTGAAAATGATGTGAATTGCATTATTCTATGATATAATTAGCCTGTTACATTGAGGAATAAAAGACACAGAAATCACACTGGATTCATTGCAGTACATTTCCATTATTGTGTATAGCGACATTTTGACGTATATATGCTGATATTGTCATAGCAGAGTCCAGTTAGGAGATATATCCGATACCAGATAAGACATCAAAGTAAAATGACAATTAGCAATAGGGCCTATCCTGTCCAGGTACAGGGTGAGTAACCATGCAAGGGTCGGCTGCAAGGAGTCATTACAGCACTTTTTAGTCTGGTTTATTATCCGTAATGCTAAAAGTGCATGTTCAAATCTTTGATATTTTTTAGATGTCCCTGGTTTATAATATCATCAGTTCCCTCAGAGTGTACTTAAATGTCTTAAGGCTCTTGTGTTAACCAAATAGACTAAATCTCCACAATAATAATAAAGTTCATTAGTGGTCAAAATGTCACCAGATTGCAATATGCCAGGACTATACAAATCAAAGTATGATTTCTAACATTAATCTTAGATTTAGAATAGCTCAAACTATTTTATTTGTAATTCTCAGGCCTCCTGAATGATGGAAGAATGAATTGCTTCAGAACTAAACCTCTCAGGAAGTTGGAGTGATAAACACATGCCTACTGTATTTTTTCTTTACTTATCAAATGCACCAAATATATTGTCAACATTTATATTCTGTCACAACAACTTCACTGATTATCAAAGAAAGGTTAATCTTATAACACCACAACTACTTAGGCCTACTTACATAAAAACTTACCAAGCAACCTTTACATTTTGAAAGTTGGCTGTTGCTCCTCCAGAAAGTTTTCTCTGAGTCTTGTAAAGTTGAGTACTTCCAAATCATGGTGATTCTCTGAAACCTTTAAAAGCATCAAATAGAGTGCGCAGGTGTTGGTATATAGGAGTGCTGGTCCACCTTACAGAGATCTGTCAGGAACTATATGCAACAACTGTGATAAACCATGAAAACACTAGATCCCCAGGGAGAGCTGACAATACCAGAGAGAGAGAGAGAGGTGATGTGTTGTGCGTCCACTGAGACGGCACAGCTGGCTTGAGCGAAAGGAGGGGGGAGGAGCCAGCAATTGGTTGATTGTTCAAATCACATCTTTCAAGAGAAGATGACTCTGTCAAACCGCCACCCACAGACATTAACCATGTCCCACACACACGCTCTTTCATCAGTCAGCATGTGGCCGTGACTGTCACACACTGTCCGCTATGCCTCTGTCTTTACACATGCTCCTCTATTCTCCTCTGCGGAGCATCTGAGAATAAACAGACCCTGAAGTTTTGGTTGGATTTGTTCAGTTCATTCACCAATTTACACATAGTATTTTCTTCTATAAATGGAGTTGCCCCCCCCCCCCCAAGTAACAGAAACCTTAATTTCACAACAGTTGTATCTCTTTTGGGAGTTGATCATTGCTTGCAGAAGAGCATGAAACACGGCTCAGCGCTGACATCTGTTGGCTGCTGGCAAAACAAAACTGCATTCCCATGAGAGCATGCTGTACTTTACTGTGCTGATGTAAGAAAGGGTCCAAGTTAAGATAACAGAAGGATAGCAGTTCAAAAAGTTTATTGGCCCTTACGTAGTTAAGTACAACAAACAGAGAAGTGATGTAACAGATGTTTTGGAAGCAGGAAGATTAATTATCACTTACAGCATATTTTGCAACTGCAAAACACTGCAGAACACTATTCTAGAAACACAGTATCACCTGGTGTAAAGCACAATTTGTCATGAACAACGGGGTACAAATGACATCCCTATTACTTTAAAATGTCCTACTCTCGAACACACAAAGGCCTGCTGATTGAAATGTTAAACCAGTAAAAGTGTTTGACAAAGACCGACTTCACAAACCTGTTATTCAGACACAGCCACATACTACCTCAAATTAAATAAGAACACTTGGTTGTTTTTACCACTGACAATTACACATGACATTTTATAGTGCTGCTCAACACCTTGGTTGGGTCACCAGGTAAAACTTTACACTTTTTCGAAACACACGATTGACAACAACAGCTGTCAAAGTAAAAAAGTAAGAATTCTAAAAAGTGTTAGTTCAAGCACTACATTTCAATAGTGAATAAACTAGACGTTGACTAAAAAAGGCAACCTGTCACATATTTCTATCAGACATAAAATACTGGTGACCAACAGATGAAGGCAGACTCAGAAGGCTATAACTGGGAATCATTTCTCATTTCTCCATTTTCAGGCAGGAGTGAGGCATCTTGGCAAAAGCTTTGATCAACAATAGCTTTGTTCTCAGCTTTACCCAAACCCAGTCTCTTCTTTAATAGTTTGTCCTCATTATTCAACTTTGTGCGGATTGCAGTTTTTATTTGGCTGCTATCAACGCCGAACTTGGCTGCCACATGATCTGGAAGGAGAAACATAATAAAAATAAAAATCTCCATTTAGCACGATCGAATTCGTAAATAATGAGCATCTCCAAAGAAGGTCTGTGTGCTTAATATTCAATGATACTTAATGTTCTTTATCTTACCGAGTATACTTCTCAAGATCTCAGGTGGGAGTTGAGGCTTGTGGCAGTCTTCTCCAGTAAAGGTGTTCCTCCGGCCCTGCAGAGAGTGTGTGGCCAATGTTTCTCTGTCAAAAAGTATCATCAGCAGTGCTGACGTGTACTTCTTGTAGTCTGCAATCTCCGCAATGCGCTCATAAAGATTTTTTGGTACTCGAAGATTCTCAGAGAGATACAAGAAGCTGTTATCGTCCTGAGGGCAAAAAAGAAAAAATGTTAGCTAAAAAAATAATAAGGTGCATTAATGTCTGAATCTGACACCTCCACTTTTGTAAAATTGTCTACTATTGGTGGACCTGTGCTTTTAAATTAGGGATGCCGACATAAAACTAGTTCTTGTACGATAACAAAATGTAAGTGAACTGAGCAATCTTCCCAAAATTGTGCTGTTATCAGAAGACATGGAGTATATGAGCACTGACCTCTGGGATATTATGAACCGCTCTCATCTCTGCCTCAGGCTCAGATAGGAAAGAGATACTTTCATCCTGAGAGTTCTGTGGTGCAACCGCTGCTTCGCCTCCCTGGAGGACGTGATCCAGAGTGACCCGAAGTTCATGTGCCGTGTGCCTCATCTGCATCATGAGAGTGTTCATCTCTGTAAAAAAGAGTCAAATCACTTTAGAAATACTGAAACAGAGCACGTTTATTCATAGAGTAATTAAAATTATTAGAAGGCATGTTGACAGCATAGGCTCAGGGCCTTACCCTCCCACCCGAGAAACTTTTGACTAGCCAACAACCAAACTCGTAAAAGTATCTAGTTAATCACATAAAATGTGACATTTTATTTTTCATTTAACTGTTATATAAGGCCTATTATTTTATATAATAATAATAATAATATTTTCTATCTCCCTACATTGTGGTCTAGATGTTATTTCAAAGCCTTTTCTAAACTTATTTACAGGTACATAAAGACTAATAACTGGCTTTTATTTAATTTGGTAACACTTTTTTAACAGGTCTGCAATTTTCTAATAATTTCCTAGAAAGTTTCCTGAAAAAATGCAAAGAAAATAGGAATGTCCTTGGAAGAGAGGCTCAATTTAAACACAGCTAAATATTTATTCTTTTTTTATTAATTAATGGAGACTTAATTCTCAAACTATGTTAAATGGTATGCTTGCCTGTAGAGAGATGAAATATGTTGGCACGATCAGGTGACCTGCTGTGACCTCTCTAGGTTACACTAGCAATTAATTATAACTATTTAACTGGAAGTGTAACAACTGAATTAACAAAGAAGAATTTTTTTCCAGGGATCTTCTTGCAAATTATTCAGAAATTACAGACACAAAAAATAAATCATTACCTTTAGCCTTTGTTTTGGTCTAAAAAAGTATCAGAATCAACCTTAAAAAGTCCAACATGTGTAATATGCATTAAATCGTAGATTGTAAACTCCTCTTTGAGTCCTTAAATCCCCCAAATTTACACAAATATGACGGAGGACATGACCTCAATGTAGCTACAGCCCTGGCTATGACTACAGTGAGTCACATATTAAACTGTGTGGTCTTTTAGCATATTAATGAATAAATTAGTCATCTTTTTCCACCCACCTTTCAGCTCCCTCAACTCTCTCTCGGCCAAAATTCTACATCTGCGTTCATATTTGAGCTGTGCCTGCAGTTGCTCTATTTTCATGAGGAGACTGATGGTGTCTGTTCTGATGCCTGGACTTGCAACATGTTCTTCATCAAATTCAATGGTTTCATGCTGCCAAAATGAGAAGAAATCACATGAACAATTCCCATGTGCAGGTGAACAACAGTTGTTTTTATGCACAATCAAATAGCAACATCTCTCACCTCATTGTTGGACAAAGGTGAGAAGCTGGACTCTTCGGCCAGCCTGTACTTCTCCTCCACTGGATCACAGCCAAACCCCTGCGCGTCAGTGCCGATTTTTATCATCTTGAGTGGTGTTTGTGTTGGAGTCGCTCCTGCGTCTCTCTTGGGTGGCATGGGGGTAAAAAAATAATTCTGAGGAGATTAAAGATTTGATCAGTTGACACATCATGCATTGATCTTCTGCACAAGATGGAGTGAAACTTTGAGCTAAAGTTTTTCAGCCGCTCAGCGTTGTTTGTCTGTTAATTTGAAACTCATTCGTGCGAGACAATAATGAAAAGTTAGTTCTCGTTGCATCCCCCTCCTCCCTGCCTCCTCAACCCCTCCTACTGGCCCCAAGATTGCCTCCAGCTGGAGCCACTGATACAAACTGTCAATACTTTCAATACATTATCATTTACATGTGATATTTAATGTTAGACGGTTCAGAGGATGCTCACCTGCCCGTTCAGCACGACTTCAGGGATAAACTGTAACCACACTCACTGAGGACAGAGACAGCGCAGTAAATGGAAGTACTACGTAGTAGAGGAAGTAGTAGTACTACTGCAGTAGTACAGTACATAGATCCTGATACAATTACGGCCAATTTTTATCAGCCGTGCAAAACGTATCAGGTTAAATATGTGTGAAATACGGCTCCTATGTTTATCTTTTACTGTATATGGTATACATGTGTATAAGACTATTGTGTTGTGAAATTTATATTTATACAATTATCCGCGGAACAAAGCTGCGAAAACTTTTTCCCCGAGGGAAGTATTTTGCCCCAGTACAGTTTCCTGCTCATCTAAATTCTTAATTTAACCAATGGAAATTCTGAATTTTGACAAAAGGCGGGACATTTAGGAGAAACTGTGAATATCAGCCAATCAGCGTCTGCGTTTAAACCTGACTTCGGCGTCCTAGTTTGGTTGCAGTGCACCCATGTGGGTTCAATGTTGACTTGCTACCTGAGAAAGTAGTGGAGTTAACTATCTACAGGTGTCGTTTACATTGAGACGCTGCTTGTCGCGTTTCACCATGTCTTCGTCTTTCTTTATAAAGAAAAAAGAAAACCCCAAAATAGCCAAAAAAGGGAAAAATACAGAGGTGCCAAAACGAAAGGTAAGTGAGCTGGACTGTTAGCAAGTAAGCTAAATCACAGTAGCTAACCAGCAGGTTGACTCATGCGACGTATCTGATCTAGCACTAAGCACTAATGTTACCTTGCTGTATGTCATTACAAATCCTCTATTTCTTTTCTCCTGCTGCAGGGTGATGGGGACAAGGTACGAGCGAAGAAACCCAACTCAAAATACAACGAAGAGATTTCCAGCGACTCTGAGACAGAGAGGTTAATTTCTGATGTACTCACTTGGGGTTATGCATTGATGACCGCGTTATGCTCTCGATTTTAAAGCACAGAACTAACCCAGCAGTTGTAAATTTGTTGTGATTTGTGTTTCTTGTCGCACAGTCCTGTAGTGCCCAAGAAAAGACAGTCCAATGAAGACCATGAGTATGAGGAAACGCCACAGGAGAAGAAGCTTAGATTAGCCAAACTTTACCTCGACCAGCTAAAGGAAGAAGGTAAGCTTGTATTATCCGTACGGCATAGAGGTCTAACATCACAGTCTATTCATGTATGTATTTATTGTGTGATCTGATCTCATCAGAGGAAAAGAAAGCAGAAGACGACTCCTTTGAGACCGATCTGATTGCTGGAAGACTTCAAGAAGAAGTGGTAAGAGTGTCTCCTGTATTAAAGCACATCGTAGACAAGAGTGTACAGCTACCATAATCTAGTGTAACATCACTAACTGCTACCGCTGCAGGTTTTTCAGATAATAGAAAAACCCTTGAAGTTGTTTCACAGTGAATATTCTCTTACAGTAAAATTGCACTAGAATTGAAGATGCAACTGCTGTTTACTTTTTTGTGTGTTGACTTCATTTTGTCTCCCCACTGGACTTCCGAAACCAAACCCGTGTCCTCATTCTTTTTGGATTTAATATGTTTGATTTATTGCCATGCAATGGTCTGTGTTATTGATCTTGCTGTGTGTGTGATTTCCCCTCAGCTTGAACAAAAAGGAAAGCTTCAGCGACTTATTGCCAAAGATGTAAGTATGGGAATTTCATCCCTAAATTCTCAGCTGCATGTCCAATATACTAGGGGAAAACGCTGCTTATGAACAGACTGACTTTTATTACATTTTCATTATGTCTTTCAGCTCATGCCACCGGATGCGTCAGAGATCAGAGTGTTAAGAGGACACAAGCTTCCAATCACCTGTCTGGTCATCACCTCTGATGAAAAGTACATCTTTTCTGCTGCCAAAGACTGCTCCATCATTAAATGTAATTGTATATTAAAACCCTGAAAATCCTTTGCTTTGATACTTTAGAGAAGTATGCATGAAAATTGAGGGGGAAAAAACAGAAATATGGATACATTTGAAAATTGTCTTGTCTTGTTGCTAAAGTTAATGGTTTGATTTGGCTCAGTTCAGTGTTTTTCTCATATCTTCAGGGGATGTTGAGAGTGGGAAGAAACTGCACACAATACCTGGTGGAAGGAAAGGTACAGAGGATCGGCATGTTGGACATACAGCCCATATCCTGTGTATGGCCATATCATCAGATGGAAAGTACTTGGTGTGTAGTGCTCTCTCAGCATAGCCTGCTATTGCCAGTTTTGGGAAACCAGCAGATTCATATTGTAACAGAAACCTCTTTCTCAACATCGTTTTAGGCCACTGGAGACATGAACAAACTGATCATGATCTGGGAGGCAGAAACATGTAAACATCTATATAAATTCACAGGACACAAAGGCCCTGTGTCGGTACGTTCTCCCTCTTTCTCTCTCACTTGTGGAATAACTTCTTTTTTACAGTTGTGTAGAACTTACTATAGTTCTGAGGTCCTCCTGTGATTTATATCAAATGTCTTTTCCTTCTCAGGGTCTTTCATTCAGGAAGGGAACTCACGATCTGTACAGCGCATCTCATGATCGCTCAGTAAAGGTGTGGAACGTGGACGAGAATGCATATGTGGAAACTCTGTGAGTAACTAATCAGAAAACAATTCATCCCAGTGCCAAACACTTGCATTTGTCTTGAATGTGCGAATTTAACTGCGCTTGTGACTCGCTGTAGCTTTGGGCATCAGGACGCCATCACAGGACTGGACAGCCTGAGCCGTGAGTGCTGTGTGACTGCAGGGGGAAGGGACCGCTCAGTGAGGGTGTGGAAGATAGCCGAGGAATCTCAGCTGGTGTTCCACGGCCACGAGTGAGTCTCTTTCTGTCTTTCCACTGGTGCTTCTGTGACTCGCTGTTTGCGCTGCTGAGTTCAGATCTACTGTCAGATCCATATGAAAACTGCTGCACACTAATTGATTAATTAATAATATAAATAAATAAGTAAGGAAGTATTTTTTTCAAAGATAAGAATTAAAAGATTTCTTTTGAGTTAGCAGTGAAGGGTTTAAAACGATCAAAAAAGTAGGGAGGTAATTTAAAAAACAAATCAGTGCAGGTTTATTGACTGTAATGTAGCCAGATCATTATGGTCAGAGGTCTTTACATACTTTCTGTCATCATTAATGATTTTAGTCTTTATGTTCACCATGTAGGTTTTTGTCGCTAATATGCTATGCAGTCTATTGATATATGCATGTAATGATTGATTAATGCAGAACTCCTAAATAGTCTTAAGAATTAACTTCTGAATATATAAAATATGAGAGAGAGAATTGTCCAAAACTCTTTACATTTCTGAGTTATGTTCATTACTTAAAGGAAAAAAAACCTTTAAACACTGACGTAAGAATTGGAAAAAGATACCACAAACGAGACTTAGACCAAAAGTACTGGTAAAATTAATTAGAAACTAGAAGACTGGATTCACAAAATGATACATTATCAGTTTAGTTGCATTGTCCCTCAAGTATCACCAGTGAAAGAATGATGATAATAAGTCTAAATAGTGAGTTTAAACGAGAAATTAACCCTATAAACATATACATAGAACCCACTAGAGTAAAAATAAAAAGAGAGTAGATTCATCAACAGTTAACCTGTCAGTAATCAACACTTACTTAGAATGTTTTATTAGCAACACATTAGCTACAGACAGCTATGTGGCTAGCTTGGTTAGCAGCAAACTAATCACAGAAAAACTAAATTAACAAACCAGCAGTCACAAAGCTACTGTAATTAGAAGAGTACCTCCAGACAAACTGTTGAGTCTGTTTTATATAGAGAGCGGTGAGTGAGTGATTTCAGACACTGCTAATTTCAGTTAAACTGTTAACTGTTAAACTGCTACAGAACCGTGACAGTAGTGGTTGCTACTAGCAACGGAACATTCAACTGAAACTAACTGCTGGTGGCAGAAGGTTTCCACAATATGAAATCTAATGTGAGGATTTTCTCTAACTGCTCTTTTGACTTGACCCTAGTGGCCAAAGAGTTATAAATAATCCTACAACTTTGGGATAACAGAATAGTTTCATCTGATTTCAGTAGAAAACAATTAATTCTATCTCTAATATTCATCTATATGTCAAACAGTCCCTGTGAGCATCCAGAGAGACTAACATCATCTGTTACTTTGTCATTATTCTGTCTTCCTGCAGGGGCTCCATTGATTGTATCCAGCTCATAAATGAGGAGCATATGATAACAGGAGCTGATGATGGGTAAGACGGTCACATTGTCTCTATTACAGTTTTGTTCCAAGATGTAATGGTGTTAACAGATTGCCCTCTCTCGACCTCAGCTCCGTGTCTCTTTGGAGTGTCAACAAGAAGAAGCCTCTCAGCACAGTGAAGCAGGCTCACGGTTGCCATGGTGATGCAGGGCTGCAGCAGCCTCATTGGGTCGCTTCGGTAGCGGCGCTTCAGAACTCGGATACCGTTGCCTCAGGTGCCTCCGGCTGTGAGAGTCCTCCTTACTAGCTCCTTAATAACACACATACACCCACACACTTTATTATGTGCAAATTAAACCTTTTCTCAGCTGTCTTATATAAATGCAAATGTAATCAATATAATTAATAAAGGTGGTCCTGATTAAGTGTTCTACACACTCATAAGTAGAACAGTTGATGCAATTATGTTTAAGATGTTCTGCTGTCTGCAGTGACATAAAGTTCTTTAACGATGGTTCTTCTGTTCAGGTTCACACAACTCACAGGTGCAGCTGTGGAAGTGTGGCCAGAATTACCGTGGACTGGAGCCTCTGTTCAGTGTACCAGTGGTAAGCTCTTACTTTGTCCTCTCTTTTGGGGGAAAAAAAAGTCACATTTACATAAGATGTGTTTTTGGATAGTTCTACACATTATTCACGGCTCCCACTATGGCTGTCTCAAAATCTCTTGTTTTGTCTCTTCCTCTGCTTTCTCTCCCAGTCTGGTTTTGTCAACAGTCTGAAGTTTTCGAGCTCCGGTCAGTTCTTGGTGGCAGGAGTCGGACAGGAGCACAGGTAACTGAACTAATGATCATGTTTCCATAGAAACTGTCTGTAGAGTTCCTATCAACTACAAAGTGTCAGTGCAGTTGCCAGTGAATGAAATGTCCACTAGATGGCAGTGCTAATCCATCGCTCAGCCTCTGTCACAGGTGAAAATACATGTCACTTTTTTTTTCCAGTGCAGCCTTGCTTGTTTCACGTTTTCTTGAGAGATGTGATAGTATCTTGAGATGACATCAGTTGATTGAAAGAAACTCCAGAACAGATATTTTATTTTTTTATTTAGGTGAATACCAGAAATTCACCTAATGATACACATGGTGATGTGATGTGACACTTTTGTAAGGTTATAGATTGTTGCTCACTCGCTGGAATGAAAATAATTCTCTTCAGTGAAGTCTGTATAAACAAACATTGTTCTCTAATAAAGAGACAGCACAAAACCAGACCAGTAAGCTGCAGACTAAATGAAGAATAGATATTCTCTTGTATAGGACTCCCAGCAACCAGTCTCATCAGGCCAGACTGGGGGCTGCACCCCAACGTGATGGTTCAGTACAGTTTCTGTGATCAGATCAGAGTTTGTAATTTTATTATCCCACACAAACATTTTAATTATTAGGTTGTATTTTTTTCACTTTTTGTTTTCACATGACTGGGAAACAAAAATGTTCGAGGCACTGATAGAAGAGGCTAACCACCAAGGTTTAGTTACAACCTTAGAACTGTTGTTGGTGGATAGGTGTAAAACATAATTGTAATAACATAATCTAAAAATGGCAAGGGAGAGTGGATCACAAAACATTATCCTCACTATGTTTGTATGATTCTAAGTTTGTTTGTTTTTCTGCAGGTTGGGCCGATGGTGGAGAATAAAAGAGGCCAAGAATGGGATCTATCTTATTCCTCTTAAAAGGAAACCTCCTAGTCCAGAGGAAGCCAAGATGGCTGAATAATGGACTGTTAAGTGTCTTTTTTTTTTTCTTTTTTTTTTTTTTTTGTACATTAAAGGTTCAAAAACTGCCTGTGTATCATGTTTTTGTTTATCATCCTTTTGAGAAAAAAATCTGCGTTTATCTAAATTAAAAACCACCCAGAGTGATGTGTTTATATGGGTGTTTGCTGTGAGTCTCTCCTGTGATTTTCATTTTTTTTGAAGAAGCTTTAGTGAAGGAATTGGCGGTGTGGGCAAGGTGGGCTGTGTCTGGATTAGGCCGCAAGTGACAAGAGGCTGTATCGTAGGAGTCGGTACATCCTGTCCAAGCTGACCAAGACACGTCTCTTACCATCTTATGATCCAAATTTGTGTTTTTAATTATTTGTACTTTTTTTTTTTTTTTTTGAAGAAGAATTATGCTGAACGTTTCTCTGTGAAAGTTAATATCACTTTTTTAAAATCATGCTTAAGAAGCAAGATTAATGGGTTAGGTTTGGGCTTCACCCTGGCCCACATCGTCATGGTAACTGCTTCTCTGTAGGTTATTGTCACGCTGTCAGAGCCAAACATAAAATTGCTGTTAACTCTACAGGAGAACCATTTATCTCTTCTGGACCAGCAGAATCTTTTAAATCTTGCAAAATGTCATCCACAAAGGAATATTAACCTTTGTATTCAAATGAATGTGACCAGCAATAAAAGAAATTGCACAGCTAGGCTTAAACAGTCTTTACCAAATATCAGGTGGCTTACATTATTTGACTGTAGCCATCAATAAAAGAAATTTACAGTAGCATAAGTGTGCTGAAACCCTTTAATTAATGAGCCTGTTTAGTTTTGTATTTGCACTTTCTTCAATTTTCCTGCAGGTGTCCTCTTTGGCTTTGGGAGAAGTGTTGCTGTCCTTCTCACTGGTACATAAGTGTTGTTATTCATACATCTATTTATTTAATAGTTTGTACATAAATCTTAGGAGGGAATACCATTTCTACCATATTTCCCACTTTTACAGTTAAACATATTGACAATTTTGTAATTATGGGCTGCAGGTTTACTTAGATGTACATTAAGCGATGAAAAAGACCAGGCAGACAGTGGGCGGGTTGTTAATAGATGGTTATTGCAATTTAATACCAGGAAACTCCAATCAGCATAAAAGATGAAAAAGGCCAACTTGGGTGAAAACATTTTATAGGCACTGTACATGTATAACTGCACATACTCAACTAGTAGTTACAGCAATAGTTATAGCTTAGAGATCCAAGCACCAAATACAATACACTTGGTATTAGAGCAGAATAAAAAATCATGCTGCACCTGTTTGAAAAGAAGTTAACTCAAACTTCACATCTTCAGCTGTTGTCCCCTTTTTTTTAATTATTATTCTGGTAAAATTAGATGAAGCAATCCAATAACTTTAAGTTAATTTGGTTTTGAAGAGGAAAATAATCAAACCTTTTGTGCAAAAAGTTTGTTATTGTCTCTGAACAGCTGCATTTAGTTTGAATAGTGTCAAGAATTGCAAGTGTGATCCCAAACACGGTGGTGTTTAATCTTTTAATAATAAAAAACATTTTATTTACATAAATTACAGGAAAGCACACACTGTTATACCAGGCTACATTAACACGTCCTATATTGTGTAGTTGCGTACTTTTCATCACATTCACTATGGTTAGTCACATATTTTGTTTAACAGAAGGGCAAAATTTTTTTTGCTTTTTGTCTACAACATTTGGATATATTCACAGCACTGTAAGGACAAGATAAGAACAGCTTTTTGTTTTGTATAACACTATTGCTTCACAAGCACCCATATCACAACAAGACTCTTTAGGACAAGGCACGGTGCATTTAATCACATCTACAGTATCTGTAAACCAAGGAGATCACAGCATATTAAATCTATACAAAAAGGCTTTACAATTGATACATACTGCTTGCTGTAGGAACATCATTTAGCTTTCACAGTTAGTTACCCTTGCCACTGTCAGTCAGTCTACCCAGACAGAGTTAGCTCTCTGCAGCATGTTGGATGGCATGGAGGGCTCCGTCATACACAGCCCTGTATAATGGAGGGATGATTGATGATGGGATGGTCTCTTGTGCTTAGAGAGGAACCTTTTTCACAAAGAGGACGTTGTAGAGTCCACCACCTCGCGGCCGTTACAAACTGCTGGCACGTAGTTAGAGGCTGATCCTGGGAGAATAAAAACAGCGATGTTAGCCAGGCAAGAGTTTTTCCACTGTTAGGAAACAAAACTGTCAACCAGAGATAAAAGCTGTGAGCAAAATTATGGAAATGGGCGGTCATGGGCAACAAGTCTGTGCTGGTTAGGGTCAATTTCTTCCACAGTTCCAAAAATGTCAGTTTACATGTTTATGAATATAAATATGAATAGCTCTGTATTGTACTTAAGTAGGTACTTGTACATTACTTGAGTGCTTCCGTTTTATTTTACTTAATACTTCTACTCCACTTATTACCACACATTTACTGTATTTGACAGCTACTTTGCTGGTTAAGATTCTACATACAAAATATACGATCAGCTCATAAATATGACGTATTGTTACAGATTAAACTTCTCACCAGTATATAATGCAATTACAATTATCTCCAGCTTGACTAGCAAACAGTAAAATGCTACTTAGGCTACACATGAATGCATCAATAACCATAGTCCTGTATAATGTATAACAATATAACAATCACAGCAGCAGTTTGTCTGCATAACAAATACTTGTAATTGAGTATTCTTACATTGTTGTATTTCTACTTTTACTTAAGTAAAAGCTCTAAATTACTTCCTCCACCTCCGGCTCTTAATCGTTTTGTCAAACATTAATTTCTGATGACTAAAATGTCTTTAGTCCAGCTGACAGTTAAACTAATGTTAAGCCTTTAAATGCACAGTTGTAATTTGGAGTCCTGGCTCTAAAAAAAAAAAGTAAACTTTATGTGTCTGTGTTTATTCATCAAGTTTGTGCTGTGAATTAGTCGTCAGTTTATTAACAAGCTTTAGATAAGCCTGGCTCTTATCCAACATGAAAAGAAACATAATGACTGGATTTTAATTGCTTAGCCACGCTGATGCAAAACCAGAGAAAAAAAGCTGAAAAACCGTTCAATATTGTCTGATTTTCATGCTCAGGTTGCTGTGCTTATAAACCTGTTTCATTACCCAAAAAACCCTCTGAAACAAATGCAACATGTAGCAACAAAACAAAATATTGTGTTCCATGTAAGTCAGGTTGCAATTCTCTTGTTGATTGCACTGTTATTACTTACGTCCTATTTTCAAAACCTAAACTGTTGCTAGGTATTAGGTTCCAGCTGAAATTACAAAACAAAAAATGTATCGTTATGATATTGTCAAAATTTGTGGTGATTTCCAGTCAAAAACATTCATTAACACAGACGTCTTTGTGCTGTTGTGTTTAATTTCTGTAGTATGTACAGTACTACATAGAGCACCAGTACCAGAGACAGTGGATACTTGTACCTTTAGAGTAGCTGGAGCTGGGAGCGGAGGCAGAAGCGGACACTGTGGCACTGAAGCGGTTGGCTGTCACTCTGAGTGAGGTCACGTTTTTCTGGGGCTGAAACAGGATGATGTGAATCTTGGGGGCGAAGAGGCAGCCGAGAACCACCGAACCACTCAGACTGACGGAGATACACATGGTGGTGGTCTGCACCTGTGAGGAGAGAGAGAGAGAGAGAGGGAGAGGGAGGGAGAGGGAGAGGGTGATGATGAATATATCAGTGTGCACTTGGATTTTCTCCTTTTGTCTTCAAAAGGACTAATGAAGTTTGTTCAAAGGCCACCTGGCTCCGGCACACCTCACACACACACACACACACACACACACACAC